>QYAH01000116.1:0-99799 GCA_003988945.1 Chaetoscypha palmicola | reverse complement strand
GGGTATAGAACAGGGGATTTTAAAGGGGCAGTCAGGCCAAATTCCCCCCTGCCACATACCCTGCCAGATTTAACCTTTATTACGCCTGGGACGAAGTACGACTCCGTAAAGTTGTACAAGAGGCGTGGGAGTCAATTGGGCATGAGCGAGTAAGGGGCTTAATTAGGACTATGCACGAGCGTTGTGAAGATGTAATTATAGCTAAAGGATGGCATACAAAGTGGTAATTTACCCCTATTCACCCCCTTGTATACCCCTTGTATACCCCTTGTACTACCCCATGTACTACCCCCTTGTAGAGGCCCACCGATTAACCTTTATTTTGCCTGTGACGAAGTATGGGGGCTTGGCGAGCAAGATGACAACGTTATCTAGTGCGTACGGTGCTGTGATTTGTGCGATTTTAGCGATATCTTTGCGTGCTTGTTCCAAACGTTCGGAGTAACGCGCTCCCTGGTCACAAAAGAGCCAGATCGCGTCGTACCCCATATACAGACCCATATATACTCCACACACACTGTTTTAAGAGCGTCAAAGCGTTTGGTGCTCAAAAGTGGTCGTACCGCGGAGTAAGAGATAGCTAAGCCCTCTAACCTCGGCTATCCGCCCCACTTTACAAACTTCCCACCCTGCCCCACCGTATTTTAGCCCCCACTTTAGAACAAAGAACATATCCCTTAATACCAAAAATGTGCCCCAATGAGAACCAGAAGGGGCGTTGGTGTAGTGGTAGCATGTTGGATTCCAGTTCTTCCTTTGATGGAACGAATGGAAATACCCATTGGTCATCCGTTCAAATCGGGTACGCCTCATTCTATGATTCTCTTTTTGAATTTTTTTGGGGGAAGGGGAAGCAAGCGAAAGAAAGCAGGGCATGGGAGGGTGATGGTCGTGGAGGGTTAAGCAAGGGAGGGAGCTATTATTTTTGATAGAAGTTTCGGTAGATCGAATGCTGTGTATATGTTTCGGATGAGCATATGTCGCGGGCGCGGATAGTATTCAAAAATGCTTCCCGTATGCCCCCCGACCGAGCAGCTCGCCCGCGAGAACTGCCTAGTACTCCTCTAGGACTTTGTCGTTTTTTTAACACTTCAAGACGCTTTCTGCATCGACCTACTCATCGAATTGTGCGTGGTCCCACTCTTTTAATCCCCTCTCCAGACTCGCAACAAGACTCGTACTCATAGCCAACTCCGAAAAGCTCACTCGTCCAGTCCACCACTCCAACCAATTCTCAGCTCTCGCGCCCTCCTCAGGATCTATCAATCCAACGCTAACATCAATCAAACTTGCCCTAGCTTCATTATGCCAGAAAACAGTCGCTCCACAAACACCGCAAAATTCGCGTGCCACGCCTTCGGATGTTGAGTGACCCTTCAAAGTACCGAATTCGAAGTCCAAAGCCGTACCGTCGGCTCTGAAAATGTTGGCTTTCGGGACGAAGGCCCACGATTGGATCTCGTAACCGGAAGCTAGACGACAGGTTGTGCAGGTGCACAAACCGGCTAGATACTTGGTGTTGTTGCTGCGCAGCCACCAGGTTTCATTGTCCGGATTCTCGTCTCTTTTCTCGTAGCGGGGGTACATCAAATCTGGGTAGCGAGATCTTGCGGCTTTTGAAGCTTCGTTTGGTCTGGTGATGTAGAATTTTACGCCTCCGCAGTGACAGCTCGCTCGCAGCTTCGAGTTGAGATGTGCGTTCTGTTCCTGAGGAAGATGTTTTGTCAATATGTCTTTGGGAACTAGATCTCCATCGTCTTGTGCACTCCATCTTTTGAGAGGTTTCTTCACTCCCTTTGTGTCTACAATGTCATTCAACCATATTGAGATCCCACCGTCTAGGGTTCCCTCGATGTATTTGCAGCCAGTCCAATTTATTATGCCCTCTGTACGATCCCATAGCCCAGTCGCAATCGACCACTCCCCTGTTG
Organism: Chaetoscypha palmicola; assembly: GCA_003988945.1. NCBI lineage: Eukaryota > Fungi > Ascomycota > Leotiomycetes > Helotiales > Helotiaceae > Chaetoscypha > Chaetoscypha palmicola. The sequence continues at coordinate 97,868 of QYAH01000116.1, read as the reverse complement.
CAAGTTTCTGCGTGAGTGTGTGTGCGCCACAAGTTGAGCAGAAGTATCGATCGTAGTATTCGGTGATTCGATAGGCTCCAAGATTGTATTTTGACAGGTTGACGATATGGCTCGCGGGTATAGGTATATGCGATTGTCCGCAGACTCCAGAATTGATTCGACATCTGTTGCAGACGCAGATTGCCCGATCGATCGGGATGGAAGCGGTGGGGAACTCGATTCGGTAGGTGAAACTTTTACAGGCACAAGCTGCGTTGACAGCTGTTGTGTCCATATTGTATCACTGACGAGGCTCATTGCGACCGTCCGTTGACGGGAACCTAGGTTCGAGAGGTAATAGAAAGAAACACAAAGAGAGAGAGAGAGATGTATACTATCTTCTTAAAACGCTCTGCCGATACCCTCTTCTCGAATATCAGATATGCAAATTGATAATCTTCAGAGCGGTATACATTGAGCCGTCGACCTGCAGAGTTGCTCTGGCTGCTTCGAATCTAGATGTCAGTACAGACGGAAGGAACGCGGCTTGATGTGCGCAACCATGACCGTTCGACACTGTCTTGTCCTCAAAGGTTCCAAATTTTTTGGAAGATATGGGTCTGAAATGCGATGTCTTATGGGTGATTTCCGATGTGGTCGGTAATCAGGGCATTGGGAGATGATGCTTATGTCAGCCATAGGCTACGCGCCTGGCTTCTTCTACCAAGCAACCTTGCCCTTTTCATTGTTTTCCCTGCATCGCATCAAAATCTAGGCAGGAGCCAGTAAAACAAGTGTTCTTCGCTGCCATCTCACGTTGTTGTCATCTTGTTATCTTATTGTACAAGTGAACTACAAGTTCACAGACATTCGCTTTCGGCAACTCTGCCTTCGACACCGACATCGATGACCGGTGTCGCTCATTGGTTTAGATAACCTCGGGAATCCTGTAATCACCAAATCTAAGTGGTTGTTGCCTCGGGTTTTTTTGGGTTATTTTTCTTCCAATGTGATATGAGTTTATCCAAACGGCTGACTCTGCATCAGTGCTCCCAAAGAACATCAGCGATGACGTAGTTGAGGTTGTAAATCCACACAGAGATATCTTGGCGAGTCATGAACTTGTACTCCAAGGCCTCGAACAAGGTCGGATTACTTTCAATTGTCTATCTTATTTCATTTCAGCTTTATGCTGGTATTACCCGTCTTTCCCGTCATAGGAGCAAAGTCGTACGTGGTATTGTCAAAGCTTGAAGTTCTCCGAGCCATCGCCGTTATTGCCAAGACATTCAGAATAGCTTCTGAATGGACGGCTGTCTTGTTTTAGTGGGTTCCTTATAACTAAACACCGATTCATAACGGATGCGACTTGCTTGATAACATCTTGAAGTATTTGAACATGGGTTATGGATTTATCTCGGCGGTTGGTCTTATCTTTTTATAAATACCATGGTTTCCCACATTCTTTTGAATGTATCAAACGGTTCATTTTCTGTCTGGTTGCGACTTGCTTAATTTTCTTGCTTGATCTACTTCTTACTCACTCAAATACTTTCGAGACTGAACATCATGTCGAATCCACCTGAGAGCTCAGAACTACCGGTTCGACAATTTGAATCTATTACAACACCTCAACTTACTCATACGCGCACCCATGGTTCAAATATACACCGTACCGATTCCCACCGATCGCACAAAGAAGCAAGAGATCCAGCTCTCGATATAAATCTCCCTTATAGAACATTCAGCAATGATGCGAATCTCAACGAATATACGGAGGAGAAGCTAGAAGGAGAGATTGATGGACAATTAACGCCGGATGGAAAGACTCATTACAAGCTAGTTACTTTTACTCCAAACGATCCGGAAAACCCCAAGAACTGGTCAAAAGGATACAAGTGGTATTGCACAATGGTGGTTGCCCTCACATGTTTTGTAGTAGCTTTCTGTTCCTCGGTCATCACTGCGGACATCGGTGGCATCGAGAGAGAGTTCAACAGATCAGAAGAGGTGGCATTGATTAGTGTTTCGATATTCGTGGTTGGTTTCGGAATCGGTATGTCATGACACTGAGTGTTTACGCAAACTCGATGGGCTAACATTTCACTCAAGGTCCTATGGCCTTCGCGCCACTCAGTGAGGTTCTAGGTCGACGAATCATTTACGCCACTACCCTCCTCGTCGCGGTGATCTTCATCATTCCATGTGCAGTTGCCCAAAACATTCAGACTCTCTTAGTCTGTCGTGCAATTGATGGTATCGCATTCTCAGCACCAATGACACTTGTAGGTGGTACATTGGCAGATCTTTGGCGAACAGAAGAGCGTGGGATCGCGATGGCAGCTTTCAGCGCCGCTCCCTTTATCGGTCCAGCAATCGGTCCCCTTGTTGGTGGATTTCTGTCTGACGCCTACGGCTGGAGATGGTTATACTGGATCCAACTCATACTCGCCAGCGTCGTCTATATCTTGATCACATTTACCGTCCCAGAAACTTACGCTCCAACAATCCTCGCCCGTCGCGCCGCCAAGCTTCGAAAATCAACAGGCTCAGACGACCATGTCACTGAACAAGACCTTGATCTGCGACCATTTAGCGAGCGTCTCGGTGTCTTCCTTATCCGCCCATTTCAACTCCTCTTCGGCGAACTCATCGTCTTCCTCGTCTCGGTGTACATGTCCGTCCTTTACGGCTTACTTTATATGTTCTTCGTTGCTTTCCCGATCATTTACCAAGAAGGAAAAGGCTACACGGCGGGCATCACTGGCCTGATGTTCATTCCTCTCGCCATCGGCGTCCTCTGTTCCGCAGCATGCGCACCATGGGTCAACGCTCATTATCTGAAGATGTGCGACAAATACAACGGCAACCCACCTCCAGAAATCCGTCTCATTCCCATGATGGTTTCCTGCTGGTTTATCCCTATCGGCCTCTTCATCTTCGCATGGTCCTCTTATCCTCACCTGTCCTGGGTCGGTCCCGCTTTCGGTGGCTTCCCAGTTGGCTTCGGATTCATCTTCCTCTACAACTCTGCCAACAATTACATCGTCGATTCATACCAACATCAAGCCGCTTCAGGGCTCGCTGCCAAGACTTTTCTCCGAAGTTTCTGGGGAGCGGCTGTGGTGCTGTTCACGGAACAAATGTATGCGCGTTGTGGAGACCAATGGGCAAGTTCTATCTTGGCGTTTATTTCCTTGGCTTGTTGTGCTATTCCATACATCTTCTATTTCTACGGTGAGAAAATTAGAAGTCGTAGCAAGTATGCATATAGCGGAGATGACGAAGAGACATTAAAGACCGAAAAGGTCGGTGAAGCAGATGAGAGTCTGCAAAGAGCTAGGAGTTATGTCAGTAATCCTTAGATTAGACTTTCGAGGTAGAATAGTGGAGAAATTATAGATGTATAGGATAATGGGTTGTTATTAGGGTTGGATTTGCATTGCTAGGAGTTTAGACGGGGAGCATCAGATTGGTATTAGATTCCCTTTCCTTGTTGTATATAGATATACCCATCAAGATAGATTTAATCATCCTTTATATCCCTATGCTCACTATTTCAAATCCTCAACATCGCTAGCAAAGTTTTGTGACCACTCAGCCTATATGTTCTTATTCCCATGCATGTTGCGAGGATAAGCATCTCTCCGGCTCGTGGCCGACAAGAAATCCACTATGGGTCTCCACAGCATATGGGATGTGAGAGTGTGGTACACTACCAGAACGAGTAAATGCGAGGTAATTTCTGCCAATGTTCGACTGCATGGCCAACACATCTCGGACACCGAGCAAATCCTTCTAGTGTCACAACAAACAAGAGCAAATCCCAACATTCAAAGAATATCTCATCCATCTCAACCAAATTCGTTCTCTAAAACACAAAATCCATCAAATCACCCCTATCCCTCCTCAAACTCCCCGCAGCACTACTATAACTCCCAATCGCCCCGTCCAAGCTCCCAAACGCCCCTTCCGTCTCGATATTCTGTCCAAACCCATCACTATTATTATGAACCACCAGCATCGCCCCTTCAAACCCTTCCATGCCCTCGACATCATACGTCCCGTTCTTCCCTCCAAATAACTCCTCTTTACGCATCACTTCCACGTGGACTTGTGAGCGGAGCGCAGCAGTGACGAGAGGTAAGATCTCAGGATCTGCGTAATCGTTAAATGCAAATGCTTTCATCTGCTGGAATGTGTTGTTCTCTGCTACTGCCTTCAGAGCTACAAGCATAATACGATTTAAGATCTCAGGTCCTATCGCCGCAGCGAAAATAGAGGCCGGGTCGTATGTATACACATAGCGATTTTTACACAATACTTCCAGTGCCGAAAGCTCATTCCGTAGCATCTGACACGCTGTATTGAACAGCAGTTCCAGAGAAATCACAGCCACGCGAGTTTCCACGAACTTGCCAATGAGTTGATCCGTCATCAGTTCCGGCGCGCGAATCAAGGTCTCGAGATAGTTTATAGATTCTCGCAACGTCATAGCATCAGTAACAGACGTCCGCGCCGGAAGAGCACGCGAATAAGTCAAATGATAAATCATATGTTTCCTCAACCGCTCATCATAACCCGCTCGCTTCGCATCATCCTGTTTCTCCAGCGCACTCATAATGCTCCAGCCCTCATCACCCAGCAGATCCACGCCCACAACCTCCCTCTCATCAAGCTTACAGACTCTCAACATGATTTTCGAGCCCTCAAAATCCATCTGAATTGCCGCGCTCATGATAACGGTGCGAGTCAGATACACGCTCTCCCCATTGACTTCGATGGAGCCGAAAGGCGTGACGCCGTGCCCCCGATCGTAGCGATAGTCGCCTACCATTTCGCAGGCTGGGATGAGGGGCGTTAGGAATGTGTGTAGGGCGCCTTCGAGGTCGGTTATTTGGTCTAAAGGGGTTGGAGATGTGGGATGGCGGGGTGTGAATTTTACGCCTAGGGCGGAGGGCTTTTTGGCGCGCATTAGATGCGTGAGGAGGGGGGTGGGGATGAAGGGGGAGGCGGAGATGAGGGGTGGTGGGAGGGTCGTCGAGGTTGAGAGGTAGTGAGCGCGTGGATCGGAGGATTTGGAGGGGATGCTGGAGGGGTGGAGGGTTGATGATGTGGTGGTGGGGTTGTATGGTGGGAGATGAGGAGGGGGGCCCTTGAGTTTGAGATCCATATTGTGCTGAGCGAAATACAGTCGTCTTTCGTGAGAGTTGCTACTTGTGTTTGATGGGTGAGATGAGATGAGATGGGATCAAAAACGGCGAGAACGACTTAGTATTTTGTAGATGCGTTGATGACTCAAACAGGCTCCGTTGTGAAGGCAGAAGCGGCTGAAAACGCCAAGACATATAAACCTTCAATTTGACATTTCGCTCGTCCGTGATTAAGGCCTGGGATCTTACTCTCTATAAGCAATGTCTCTAGTAGGCGAGCCACATATCGGTTTCAGCGCTTGCGTCGCTCGTTCTTGCAACTAGACTTGACTTTGAATAAAATGGTCACGTGATGGACCCCCTCCAAAGTTGAATAAATTGAACTTGTCTCATATCATAGAATAGTTTTTCAAGGTTCTGTGAACAAGAGAGTTCATGTGTAGAAAGGCGCAAAGCTTGAAATCAAGGGTTTTAAAATCATGCCAGCCTAAAGGGAAGGATACATCGAGCCTGTCAATTGGAAGAAGGCATTTGAAGTTACCATGATTTCGACCCTTCTACTCATCTTTTCAGTCACAAGAAAAGTCTTTCCTTATAATAGTCTGTCGACTCAGGAGTGGCGCAGGCTCTACTAATCTGTGATGCCTGCACGTAGTGTTTTGGTGTCAGTCAAGCTATTTCAGTAATTCTAGTAAATCCTCTGATGTCAGAATAAGAATGTGAACGACAATGCCTCACACGTAAAATTGACCGGAGAATCTTCATTTCTGGTCGTGATATTTGCTGGATATCTGGACGCGCTTTAGGTCTACAAGAGCACCACATGTGGCAAGAAGCCGATATTGTAGAGTGATAAGCGTAAGCTTAGCACATATCTACTCGAGTTGGCACGGTGCCGAAGCAAGGATGCGAAAGGGGGTTCGACAAGAAGCGATCGGCGTAGGGTTGTTGTAAGTTCGTACTTAAGCGAGACCGTACTATAGTACGAGAAGAACACGACGCCCCAAGTCTGCGCAAGTGATATCTCATACGCAGTCAACCTAGAAAATATAGAGTTTCTGACGCGTTCACACTTTCAACGAAATGCCCACACATTCTGTCTGAAAAGCATGAAGAAAATCGACCTTAAGCATTAGAAAGTCGACTTAAGCATTAGACGCGGGGCTGAGTGTAGCTTATTTAGACCAACAACGTCGCAAAGAAGCGCGCTTGTTTACAATTTTAGCGATGAGGAGCCGCACTTTCTCAGATGGTGGAGGGAGACGTTACACGTTGTCTGCTTGGCGAGGTTTGATTCGAGATGGGCGAGGTGGCTAAGTCTAATTCGCACATTCGTATAGACACGGATCTAGTGTACGAAAGTTGACGTTGCTCGATGAATGCGATAGATTTACAGTGGCGCCTGTGTAGTACTCATTAAAGAAGAGAGACAAAATTTAGCCGGGCGGTTAGCTATTAAACACGAATGAAATGACCAAAGTAAGAGGTAGCGAGCCTTTACATTGCGCGTCTTTCTGTACATATCTCTTACTGTGCCCAGTCACCAGTTAGAGCTTTGACGCTCTTGAAACATAGCATGTATTTACACCCATACCACCGTGTACAAACGTTAAATTGTCAAAGCGTAGTGTGCGCTTGAAAAAATGGTGACTGGGCACAGTAAGAGATAGAATGCTTTCGTTACTGCCAAGAAGGAGAATAGATGCTCGACTTTAGTATCGCATAGCAGCCCTAATTCTAGTTTCGCATGTTTAAATGGTTAAAATTATCACAGGGCGCGATACATTGGCTCGTAGCAAATAGTAGTATAGCGGAGTGTGCCAAATGCTAAATACGAGTTTCTGAATTTGCCGAATTTGGAACAATCCTGGGTTGAGATATACTTTATACCATCAGAATTATCTGTGCGATTTCGTACATCTACCAAATCAATACTTTTCTCAATAGCTACTAAATATCTATCTCAAGCGCTCTGCCGATCATGGTAGCTGAATCAAACCTCCCGCTGCTAACTGAACACAAAGTGATGCCCAGAGCGTTTCAACCCGCCATTTACGCCCCTGAATTTGCCTAGCTCACGCCCTGGCTCATCATCTTTTGTAAAACCGAGTGAGCTCATTCTATGCTCTTCTCTTTCGCGATCGCTTCGCTCCCGGCCTAAACTTTAGGCTCAGCTTGAACCTAGCCAGTGTCGGATGTCTGAGATTCCGACAAGCCATCAATGTTCTGCTTTGCTTCTTTCGCTTCCCCAGCTCTCTCCAATTTAAGCGAGGGCTCTTCTGACTGCCGAAAAAAAGCGGCTCTCGCCTCTATATTCTTCACGTTTCCGTTTTGGACGTCGAAAAATGGTCGTCCTGTTTGGTGCCCTAATATGTCTACCTTATGGTACTTAGAGCCATTTGAGCGGCCAACAACACCATTGATGACCCTGGCTCCTGGATCCACAGTAATATGTTGGTAGACGCTTCCCTTGGCCTTGGATGGAGCACCAGCGCATTGTATCGAGGCAGAACAAGAGTTGGTGTTGTCGTCCCCGTTATGCACTCTGGCGTTCCCACCAATGTTTATTTCTCCAAACAGGTTGGTTCATCTTCTGCCACTTCGGCAAGACCATGTCAGCTCAGTCTAAAAGGGGAATCCATTTTCTGCTTTTTCCTCGACAAGTACTTACTATCGTTGAGTGTTGATGGTGCTTCTGCTAACGAGTTTGTCGCTTCATTGAGCCCCTCATCGTGGCCGTTCTCGCTTCTGACGCTCGCGGAATTTTCGCCGGTAGATTGGGCGTGTGACTGAGGTAGCCGAAGTCAGCTCTCTTATATACCATAGTAAAGGTCACACCTGATGGACTTTCAACGGGAATTGACTCACATATTCCACACTGCTCTCTTCAGCTAGAATGAGCTCCTGACCAGCCATCACCTTGCTCAAATCGTTCACGGCTCGATCAACGCTGAATACCTTGCTAGCGCTTACGATATTGATATATGAGGACATGTGTGCGCTCATCTTATCAAGCCGTTTCAGGCGTTCAACGATTTCCTTCTGTTGCGTCCCTTGTATCAAGCTCCAAAGCTGTCCCGACTTCGACGTAATCGCTGCAACTGGAGCTGGGTGACACAGAAGTGCTTGCAGTTCTTTGACCTCGGCTTCAGTAGACTTGATGTGTATTCTCACAAACGGCGATTCGAGTTCCGGGCTGTTCGAAATCTTATCCGCAATGTGAATCAGAAAGTTCAGTTGAGCTTCGTATTCCCGGTACCTCTGGGGAGCATTTTTAACCCTCTTATAGATCTCCGAAATGTGAAGAACAATTCCTCTTCCATATGCGGCCAGCTGTGCCGCTGAAGCTACAACCCCTATTACATCCATTTATGGACTTTTTTGTTTCAGGGAGAACTCTATGTCTCCAATCTCACACCGACGAGAGTCGTGTGGTATGGTTGATGTTGCCGAGCTTCATGACTACGGATGTATCCGTTGGTGCTGCCTACACTCAGAGGGAAAGAAGAGGCTTATGATGAAGAAAGATTCCGCCAAGAGGCTCGTCTCCATAATGTAAGTTCGCCATTTACTTTGAATGTGCAATGTCGAAGACAAACCGGGCGTTCAGCTAAGGAAAGCTTTTCAATATTTAATATGCGATCTCAGGGCTTCTATGGTGACCTCTGCAGTGTGGCACACCTGCATTGGCTAAACGGGGCGTAGGTTTCTGCCCGGGCATCAATGCAGTACCATGACTGCAGATTTTTCGACAAGGCTGCAGACCATCAGAACAATGAATGGCAAGGAAGTAAGCCGCCGATACAGCTCTCTTACTATCTGGTTCTGGATGGTGAAATCTGAGGGTCACAAAGATGCGTGGAGGAATTATATGGGTTCTTAGTTCGTAGGTTGAAACTCGGAAGAGACGAGTGTAGGCTCTGTGTTGGACACAAATTTCAGATCCTTCGAAAGCAAAAGTACAAATCAGACCTAAATCCACTAGATATCTGTAAGAAGTTGTTGGCAGATAGAGAAAAATTGACCGTGGCAGTGATGTGCATGCTCGGACATGTATCATGCCGAAAACGGCCTCGAATGGTAAGATGCAGGGTTACATCGAAGCACAAGAAAGCGAGTTCAAAAGATACAAAGGTACTTATAATGCGGCATCACTTCCCGCCCAAGTTGCGGCGGTGTAGACTATGCGGTCGCTGGCATAGCCGATACCTGAATGCTAAACAATTTTCCAGTCTCGCAAGTATCTCCAAGATATGGCAAGCGACGGCAAAAGGACAAAGGTCTACGATAATCTGTCTGACGACGTCAAACAAGCGGCACACGATTGCGGTGAGGTTCTCCACAATAGGACCACCTGGAAAGAATTGGGCGATGATGGTTCGAAAACCTGCGAGGCTTGGGACCACGAAATTGGCGAAAATTTGCGGCATCTGTGCTCCAGCTTTGTTGAAAAGTTTCCCCGTTTCCAGGAGGTACTCTAAGCCATGTCAAAATTCCACAAGAACACTGCTAAGGACGAATTTCTAGGAATCTTCGCAAGAAATCAGGTTCAATGCAGTTCGATTTTTACGTTCAGTCGACGTACCGATGACAGCCGGCGTGAGCGTTGATCTGATACCTGTCTATGTGTCTGTGAATCCTCTAACGATTGCGGGTCGATCACTGGAGGTTGGACAGTTTGCAACGTTAGCATATGGAGAGAGGCAGCTTTGTGTTGAGGGGGAATGCATATGTCTCTTAGTCCTGTATAAATGATCGAGGTGTAAACAATTACTGGACGGATTCTCATACCATACTTTTGTCACAACTCTAGTCAAAATGTGATAGTGTCATCGAACAGAAATACTAATATCAAGTTGTAATTTATCAGCAACCCTATCATTTTGTGTAGGACTGACTCGGGACTGATATTAAACAAGCGTTAGATATATCGACTATAGCAACTATATTTGTCCAGAAGTTTCCCCAGGCTTCCGTTTCTTACTTTTGTGCTGGTTTTGTGCTGGTTCTTCGGCTCTTCTTTTTTTCGTGTCTTTGAAGCGTGACGGCTGGGTTGTGGATGGCTCAGGCAGGAGCTTTTTACTAGCCTCTTGTGTCTACCGCAAGAGTAAGTCTTCCATTTCCATGCATATATTCCAAGGGGACTTAGGCTCAGTCAAAGCAGACGACTTACCGAACGAGCTGTTGAGAGAGTTAGAGATGCTTTCTGTGGTTTCTGAATACTGTCTCGTCCTAATGAGGGTATACCTCGTGCGGGAGATCTTATCAGTCGATCCTTACCGCTGCTCTGTGCTGGGTTCATAGAAGGGTTCCGAGAGCCATCTAGTATTCCAGACCGCGCGGAGCGTGTGCTGTCGACACTTTGGAAAGATTGCGATGGTACTCCTTTCTCGTCACTCTTGCTCGGTACATCACCCCAGCGGCCAGTGTATGTGGCCTCCTCCCTCTGGAGACACACGCTTTCTTCAGACGTAGCTTGACTAATATCATCATAATCCTCATTGTAGCACTCGCTCTCAACGTGAGATGAGTATATATCCATTTGGTTTTCATGCATCCAAGTCATTCCAGGAAACACACCCCAGTGGTCGTTCCAGATCCCTTGCTTTTTCCATGACTCCTTGATGCGCCTGATAGCCTCGGTATTGACGTCTGGTGACGATAACTTCCATCTATTACTGTTCGAACCCAGCATTAACTTCCGCTCATTTTTCAACTGGAATACGAATTGATAGCAAGGCCGAGATGCCACGACCTCTGAAAATCTTCGCGAATATATTTCGGAGTCTTCCTCCTCGTGTTTCCAGCGCAAACCAGGAAGACAGGCCGGGTCTTTACTCCAATTCTTGAACCAGATACCCTGCTTAATCCAGCGAGCTACGACCCTTCTGTGAGCTTTGTCTTCGAGCTGCTTGCTACTAGTACCAGGCTTTCCAGTTCGGAGTCGATCGAACTCTGCCTTCTTTTGATAAACAAATTGTCGGCTTGGATTCGAATTATTAACATCTATTTCTCTGGGAAACACCGGAACCATGTCTGCGAATATATCTGCGCTTGGCCGGTATGATGGTCCTTTGATTCGGATCCCGCCGTTCCATAATTCCCAAAGTGCATCAATGGGGTGGGAATGATAGTCTGTTTCGATCAGAACCAGTTCCCAGATCTAGACACAACTGGCGGAACTGTAGATTCTCGAAATGTAGCTTTTGAAGGACTTACGAATGTTGACATAGTCCCCACTGGTGTTAACGTTTCCGAGATGAGCCTGTGCTTCATCCTTGATATTCGTTTCGCCAAAAGAGCTTCCACTTCGATTCAGGAATCTTCTATTCGCCATTACTGCAATCACTAAGATCTCAGAGATGAGTATTCTTGGGCGCACCGCAAGCTCTAGTGCGTCCTTTTTTCTCCACTTGGAATTGTAACATACAACGACTGTGAACAATCAAAGGTGAGTGAATTGAGGATGATACGGGGCCCAAGCCCTCCGCAAAACAACGATATGCATCAGCGTCGCATTGGCTACTTTTATCCATAATCCCATTCCGATTAGGAAGCCAACTGCGTAAGCCGCATCCAGCCTTTGTTCAGCCTCGTCTGCGGAACTAGGAGTATCAAAAACACATTACAGATTTAGGGCTCGAAAGAAAGGGGAGGATCTAGAGTGCTTGTAGGCTACAGGTGTGCAGATCACATCAAGAGGTATATGAGCACATGTGGGGTTCACGAAATTGAACTTAGCAATCCAATCTTTTAGCTTAATCACGGTGTGCTGTGAAATAGATCAGGTACGGAGGTACACGCCATCTGAGGCCATGGTGGTGGTACAAACACTCGCTTAATTACCCACAACCCTGCTCGATACGACCCTGTCCTCTGTTGAATTCTGCTCGCCATCCTTGTGTCTTGCAGAGAGTGCCGTGTAAATGGCCTTTCCTTACAGGATGACAGTTTACGTGAGCCACCTTATTACCTGCAGCTTACCTTGGCCTCATCTTCATACGACCATCCCATTAAAATCGGCAGCCCGTTGTGTGTATTGAAGCAGTACGTTCGAGACCGCCGCAAATTCTCAGCGTCACACACACACGGCATAATAGCTCGGTCATCCCGCGATTCTAGTCAGCATGACGGACAGTTGAGCCTCAAATTTAGTCCTTGCTCACATGCATGTCAAATGGTCTCTCGATAAGTCTCTGCCACTACAAATTATAAACTCGCGGTCAGTATGGAGGTAGTTGCGAGAGACGTCACACTGGTACAAACAGGTCTACGGGCCCTTGCATCTCTCAGTGGCCCGGAAAGTAGACCTTCGGGGTTGATGGAGAAGTGGTCGCAAATAAATCATTGGGCCGTTGAAGTAAGGTATTTCGTCTCACGACGAAATTCACCAAGTTTCGCAGCCTCGTAAGCTGATATACTTAGATAAGCAACACGAACGATGCACTCATATCCAGGTTCGAGTTGCGCAACAACAGAGACGGAACATCCTCTCTTATAGTTTCGCCAAACATAGCTAAGACGAATGACTATAATCCCCATTTTATAGCAAGCAAAGCAAAGACCCGCTTGACCGACACTGAAATTCATGATCGAGGTATGTGATGTATACTTCCACGACTCAATTACCTGCTCTGTTTCAGATTAGCAGATACGCTGACGGCAATAAGGGAACATGATATTACAAGAGAACAACGCCTATAAATTGCTAAGGAATGATTGTCAGACTTTCGCTGTTTTACTAGTTGATAAGATTGCTTTCGAGAAAAGTTGGTGGGTTTGGTTTAATGCGTGGCAGCAAGGACTTGTACGAGACTTTCTGTAGATGTCGTTTCTCTCTTCCCTGAAAAGAAAACATCTTAAGGCTTCCCAGACCGTAGCTTACTGCCACGCTTCAACTCCCTTCTTTCGCAAGTCACCTGATATCACCCCCTTTCCATATTCGCTTACTCAATTTCGGAAGCTAGACGTCATTATTAGCCCAGGGCCCATTCCACTCAACAATCACGGAGGATACATGCTCGTAAACAGGGTCCCATCTGCAGTCATGGGATCTCGACTAGTGAACAGATCCTTCCTTGCAATGTTTATGACGCAACTCGGAATTTTCCAGCCTGTGAAATGGCCCGTCCCTTGGTCCCTGCCAATTTGAATACCTACGATGAGCTACTCCAAGAGAGCCGAAAGAGCCACTAAGACAGACAATACGTTTCATAGTTGTCGACAGCCGACGGAGAAGATGATTTGCGTCTAATTTGACCCGTGGAAAAGCGGAAACTAAAGATAAAGAATCGCTGATGCACAACAACTTGTAGTGAAGAGATCATAATGTTTATCGTAATAGGGGAATGGCTTCTTAACAATTAAACTCAACATAATTGCTATCAGTACAAAGCTCTGATTCTGGCGATGATTCGCTTAGTGATGTTGTGCAGGGGACGCAAAATTCAGGGAAAGACCAGAGTCCGAAGCCCGAGTCTGGGCGCCACAGAACGGCAACATATTAGTGCGTGTTACTATATACGAGCCCGTCCGTTCTTACCGTTCTGGGACGGCGGAACTCACTCTCAATGTCCGTTTCGCAACAACAATAATTCATTTCTCACAGCGTGTAAGCTATCATAACATAATTAGTGTGCTATGACAAAGCCTCGGGCGCTGGTGTGAAATGGAAATGTTTGCTTACTGGAATTCTGAATTGCCTGACATGGTTGTGTTATTAATTGAGATTTAAGAGTTCCCAGTAAACGTTAGTATGGTTGACCACACAGAACATTAGCTACAGATCTACACGATTTGGATTCCCACTTTTATCGACTATTTCTCTAGATCTAGCTGTCACGAGAGTACCAAGTGACGTAGTTACTGATTATTTCAGTCCCGATTGTGAGTCTTCCAGTCGAATTTGCTCTGTTTTAGCCCTAAAAGGCAAATAATAAATAGCCTCAAGAAAGCCGTCAACTAAATAGCTTGCTACTAACAAACTCTCCATAACCATTGATTTTGAACGAACATTTTGTTTTCGCAACATATATGTATATTCTCTCTTTTATTGTAGTGTTTGATTTTATCCTATTCGGCGACAATGGTTAAACGCCTATTATTAATTCCAAAGCGCAGATTAGAACTCCCATACAGTCAATCCTCGACAAGGATATCTATATATAAAGACCGCTACTGGAGACCTTAGTAAATTCTTCAACATTCCAATCCATCCTTATAGAGAAGGTTGACTACCTTACGATAGGAAAGTATGTTACCCAGAGGAGGAAAAGAGGCTAATGTTAGAGGTTATACAACCATTCGGCGCATTTGTCGCCATCCGTTTATCACATCTTCTGCTTAATGACCGGCCTTTCCTAGACCATATATGCGAGGTATATCGTTCCATCCTATGGGCATTCGAAAGCTTTGAACTGTGCAGCTAATCATCTCCAGAACAGTTTCGGTTGTTTGTAGAGACAGAGAAGCACTTGCTTGGAAATCGTTGACCGGTGTTCTTGGTTCGAGGAGAGCATGACGCTCAAGAGTGATGCAGCACACTGGGGAAGTTACTTAAGTATCCAGCTTTTGAGCCGGAGGCATTACAGCTCGATAATTTGCTTTAAATGCTAAGTTTTCTCCAATTCTCATAGGGTTCCTCAAGCATTGGCCACGACCACTATGCTCTGAGACACTAAGCAGCAATGCGAATTCTTCTAATAGATGAGTCTGCCCAAGTGGATTTCTTAGCCGACGTAGAACCATCACGTATCAAAATCCATCACGATTTTACTGTACAGCAAAAGACAACTTTTCAACCATAACATTATAGCTTTACCCCAGTCTCTGACCTAGTAGACCTTCTTGTCCATTCGCACCAATTCGTATGTTTATACTGACAGAAGAATCAACCCGAATCTGGCTCCTACTGCCTATTGATTATATCCACCTATGTCCTTTGGTCGATCATGAACTCGATTTCTTGAGAAGATAGCGATTCGAGCTCCCCTCCCAAGTCTATGTGCTTCAACCAAGCACACATATCAACGATCTGCGTACGTCAAGTAACTGCACAATCTCAGGATCTCTTAGAGATGAATGTCAACGCTTTCAATCTGACTTGGTCGTACTCTAGCGGAATATACAATCCTCGGATCATGGTTAGGCTAGGGGTTTGGGTTGAAAGTTATCGTTTGAGAGAGAAGAGACAGATTACAGTCCGAAGAAACTGTTTTTAATCCTCTGGGTGTACCTGCTCTCTGTGGGCTAGTAGACAGCGGTTGTCACCTTCCCTCTAGAGCTTTCCTTCGAATGCCAGGGCTTAATAGAGCTCCCAGAGAATTGGCTCTCCAATCAGGGTCTACACACTCAATTTACAAATACACTTTGGTCTGGATGTAGAATAGTTCTGCAACGGAGCTCCGTTTCTGGAAGTCTCGGACGACTCTAGATTTCTTAGTAGAAATGGCTGAGAGTAAGACGGCTGGGCCTGGCCATTCCCTATATGAAGACTGTCTGGTCTTGCACCTTGGTAGCCAATAGCAAGCTGCTCTAGGCATACTGGACAAATTTAGACGACAGCCACCACCACATCTTGGTAACCATGCTAGTCATGGAAGCTTAGCGTACCGGCTCGACCCCGATGTATTCAGGGACCTCCGGCGCCCATGAAGGGTGAAGATGGGTGCGTAAATCTCAAACGTGATAGAGCTGGTATGGCGCCTCGTAACCAGATCTAGACAGAATTCCCTGCGTAGCACTGGACACTGAGCAATCAAGCTTTCAATACGATTTAGTATAGCATAAAGCTTTTAGAGTGACATCGCATAAATAGTGGGCTGAAATGCTCAAGGATCGCCTTCCAACGTTTGTTTAGCACACAAAATTTCCATGGCACTCCACCGACCCTCTCCAAAAAGATGCAGGTGTAATAAATATTTCCAAAAGAAAAAAAGCCCGATTCTAGAGACGCGCGATTTCAACCTCAGAATATCCATATACCGCCAATAGTAGCATCACGTCACAAGAAGAGAGTCGGAACAAAGGCACGAAGGCCCCAAGCCGGCCCGTATCGAGCACGAGGCTAGCATTCAAGGAGTCTGGAAGTGTCTAATACTATAAACTTTCATACTAGAAAGAAATAGGTAGATTTGGCGAGGTTCTAAACGTCTAACACTTCTTCCATGGAAATTGTGGATATAAGTCGCCCCCTTAGTATCGTTGTGGCTGCAATTCCCTTAGTTCAGTTTACACGAACTTGTATAGTTTAAACTCGAGACTTTTCCTATGAACGGGAGAGGATAGTCTATATCCTCTTCGTCTTGAAACGATTTAAAATATTGTGCATCATCTCTCTTTTGACCCTACAACCCGCTCATAGAAATGTTGTCTAAACCCTCGCTACCCGCAATTCTAATCGGTTTGAACTCCGTGACAGCTTTGGTATCCACCAAATCACTGGAATTCTGTTACGCCAAGCAAGCCACTACACGTATCGCAGGAAAACTCCCGAGTAGCACCTATGGATTCACATTTACTTTTCATCCAAAAACGACAACTATATATACCCTAGTACAACTACTACCCCTGCTGTCTCTACTTCCACTGATACGGACTATACAACCACCACTCTCACTGGAGTAGCATCTGACATAATGCAGCTTTCGATGTACTTGGCTGACCTTCGCAATCGATAAACTATCCCACAAGTTATCGATACATTTTCGACTACATCGACATATTTCGAAAGCACGACATTCACCGACAAGGAGACGGACACAGCCACTATAACCGCGACCACAACTACCACTTCCACAGGTACTAGCACTGTTTCGACAATTTCAGGCTTTACCCCTAATATCAGTGTATTAAATGAGTTGAGTTGAGTTGAGTAGTGGGTGCTACTCAACTCAACTTAAGGTAATTTATCTACTACTCAACTCAACTCAACTCAACCCATTGAGTAGATTGAGTTGAGTTGATTAGTTAAGTAGCGCCATATACGTCATTTTGAGCCAATCAGATCGCTCGGATCTAGATAAGCGAGGTGGGCTCGCTTAGTGATAGAGGCTCTCGCTTAGTAATTCTATATTTCTCCTCTTTTTTAGTATTCTAATCTAAACTACTAGAAATAGTATGGTTAGAATCAACGCTAAGTAAACAAACGTCACATGAGCTACTTTCGTCATGCTTATCTCGTCGTGGAATTTGCAAGCTTTGTAATTTCCCGATACAGCAATCGATCTTCCCATTATATTCACTCACATTCTGCCTATATCGTCACTATAAACACTAGCCTAGGAGACCTCCAATCGGTTCTTCGCACATATCGAGCCAATCTCCTCTTACCCAAGTGGATATGAGCCGTGTCTATCCAGTCATCTTCTTCTCGGTCGAAGAAGAATATAGAACGCGGGATTCCAAGTAATATTTGTGTCAAACTACTATGGTAGAGAGAGTCACAGGTCTCAATTATAGCTGTACACATTTCGATCCAACCCGGGGATAGGGATGGCTTCATTCAGATACCCACATCTTATCAGAAGCGTCGATTACACTGGAACTATAGCTGCTATAGTCTATGCTATTCATCTATGGTAAATATCATATGTATAGTGGCTATTTCCTAATTTATTGAACTCTCGTACTAATGGTTGCCATACGTCACATTAAAGGGATTAAGCGAGCTCCCTACCCCGACTTTTGTGATAGCGATGCCCATAAGCGAGGAAATCATCGTGGAAAATCATCGTAGAAAATGATCGTGGAAAGAATGTTGGAGATGAATATAGAATTGTGGGTTGAAGATCGTGGAAGTGCGAAGAGCTTCACTTCAGGAGCGGAGGCAGGGCGTATTTGTCTCTTCGCATCTCTGTAAATCTAGTAAACACGCCAATAGTACTTGCGCAAAATGATCATTTCATAAATCGTCTGTCTTGTAACTGTGGTCTAGTTCATGAATATCTCGTAGTTATAATTACTATATAACACATAGAAGCATCATAGTTCAAGATGTATATTTCCGAATATCTATTTTTCTCGAAATTGCATATTTTCATTCGTCCCCTCAACTCTGTCGTCTAAAGAACAAAAGCTACTATCCTTCCATCCCTCAAACCTTGCAAACCCCATCTTCTCCACACTACTCCGATCCCTTCCCAACTCTCAAGCCTAAAGCATGGTATATATATCAGAATTCGCTCCATTCCCTCCTCCATCTTATTCAGAACAGAGCTACGATACAACGAATTCTCTAATGGTATCCTTTCTTGAATCTTCGCGTTAAATCGTACCCGACAGGCTGTTACGGCGGCCAGAAAGCTCAGGAGAGACCAGAGACGGCATGACCCAACACAGCCACCGATTTCCCGGCTTTAGAAACACACAGCGGCCATGGCGTCATTCTCTATCAGCACTGGAAATAGAGTGATTCAACCTAGCCCCCTCGATATAAGTCCCGAAGATGAGAATAAGGGGGCACACGTATTCGAAGCCTACAAGGCGGTAGTCTCCATATCAAAGCAGTGTCGCAGCTTCCATCACTCACAAGAACGGTAGTCCACTACATTTGTGTAAATTAATCACTACATCGCGCTGACTGCAGATGTGTTGATGATACGGTATGATCTTCGTCGTTTCGACGCGCCCAGGAAGTACGTTGTGCGGAATCCTGAATCGACGCAGTTCCATACGCCAGGCCGCAGCGACTAAGGTCATGGCTTGATGAATCAGTGCTGGGATCCGTTAAGGAAAGCGAAATGCGGATTATAGAGATCAAAAACCTGGATAGATGGGTGGCGGACCGCGATTTGTGGATGGAAAGGGAAAGGGAAATGGGTTGTCCGTTGGGAGGTGAGTTAGTAGGATATGTTAGAATATAATAGGGACTGCGTGCCACTTTTCTGGGAGTTTGAACAACGCCTTGATATGACCTCACAGCCGCTCAGGAAATAATGTTGGGTATTCTTCTACAAGAAAGACATAGAATTGGTGAAAATGGAACAAATACTCGTTGTATGCCAATGACAGTATCGAAGAAGTATCAGGGCCGTTAAGAAATAAAGGGGTGCCGAATTAGAAGATTTACTTCTTCGCTTTTCCTTTACCCTTAGAGGGACCCATAGCAGCTTCTCTTCTCTTGGCCTCTCGCGCGTTGATATCCGCCTTCTTTTCTTTCTCGGCCTCTTCGCGCTCTTCCTTTTCTGCTAACTTTCGTGCAGCTTCTTGTTCTCTCTTCTCCCGAATCAGCTTCAATCTCGCAAGATCAGCCTTCGCCTCATCAGTCTTTCCAGCCTCATGTAATTTCTGGTATCGCTCCTTCGCCTGCTGAGCTTGAACGGCCTCTCGTTCCCGGCGACTCAACTCTGCGACTGGCTTCTTTCCCTTGCCTCCAACACTCATATCCTTGACACCTTCTGCTGCTTCGTCTACAGTGACAGGCGCAGCTTTAGCCTGATTTCGTGCCGCCTTGGAATGGTTGGGGTTAGCTGGCATATCCTCATCCTCCTCGCTCTCCTCTTCGGAGCTGGATGGCATGTCTCCTGGTTGTGGGACGCCCTTCTTCTTTGCTATGGCTGCTTCCTTCTTTTTCTTCGCTGCTGCACGACGTTCTTCACGCGACAAGGCTGGTTTGTTGGACTCCTCCTCATCTGAAGACTCTTCCTCAGAGCTATCTTCTTCTTCCGAGGATGAGTCTTCAGCGTTACGATCTTGAATTTCGTTTCCGTCGGCATCGAGTGGTCGAAGGTTCTTCGAGAAGTGCTTCCCGCCTGTTTTAAGTGATATGTCAGATAAAGATAAATAGACTTTTTGATATATTCGCAACTTACCTCCTCTGGTGAACTTCCTGAATTTACCGCCGCGACCACGTCCCCCGCCACCTGGTGGTCCTCCTGGTGCCATGACTGTGGCTTTGCCTGATTGATTCGGAAATTGAATGACTTCTTATCGTGCGCGGGGTACACGTGTAGCAGGAAACGATCGAGAGATTTGTGGATCTGAAGGATGCAAGAATGACGGACAAGCAGATGCACTTTATGACCAGTGCAAAGGCAAAATA
This sequence comes from Chaetoscypha palmicola, assembly GCA_003988945.1. Classification (NCBI taxonomy): domain Eukaryota; kingdom Fungi; phylum Ascomycota; class Leotiomycetes; order Helotiales; family Helotiaceae; genus Chaetoscypha; species Chaetoscypha palmicola. The sequence goes on along the minus strand of QYAH01000116.1, from coordinate 77,696 downwards.
CGAACGCGGAATATGATCCGATTCACCAAGGTGGTCTTGTTATGACACAAGAAAGTAGAAAAGCAATGGAGGGGCCAAAATACCCCACTGACTCGGATCGGGAACAGCTAATCCCGTTTGAGCTAGCGTGCAGTCTACAAAGGTCAGCATCACGTGTATCCTTAAGTTAAATTGGAACCTCCACTACCAGTTGACTCTAGGTGTCAGATTAACTAAGTACATGAGTATCTACGAAATAGGTGATTCTATCCACGCACGAGGTATTAGAAGAATAACATTCATAGCGGAGTGGAATAATCTAAAGTGCTATGTACTTACAAAGAGAGTGAGTAAGAGAGATGTCTCTTCTGCTTTGGGATAAGTTTCCAGGTGTGCTGCTTTTTGATCCACAGTGGGAGTGGCTATGCGCACAAAGAAAAGTTTACGGGTGCGTATAGAATAGGCTATTTGCATGCTAACAGAAAGCGCTAGCGCCTATAAATTTCAGAAACTACTTAAGTACTCAAGTACCTCCCTGAGCCTCCGTACTTACGGAGAGAACTATGACGCTCGGCTAAAACACGGCAAGTGGGTCATACAGGCACGTGATCACGAATACGCGAAAATTTCAAGATCAAAACCGCGACGGATCTCGAGCTCTTCTTTTCCGCTTCACATAAAACACCATCCTTCGTATTCACTCTGGCTTTTGTCCACCTCAATGACAGGTCTTGGAGGGGAAAACGGAGGAGAGAGCATACTTTACATTCGCTGATACTTACCCTGCGGCCTGTGGCATGAGAATGCGTTGGGTACGGAGAAATATTACACAGCGGGACATCTACGACATGAATTTGCTCACGGGCGAGGATGAGGATGACCTGGGACAGGATGAAGTATGAGTGCATCATTCCACCCTGCGAACGACGAGCAGAATGGCTGTTGTGATCTTCCGGGTCAGCTCTTCGTTTTGATTATTGCCCCAGGTGTTGCACAGCTGTTGAGCACGCTCTTCTCAGCACGTCAGACTCAAGCCAGACGATAGCTGCAGGTCATACTGTGTTCCTTCATGGTACTAATAGAGGTCGGCTTATTCGCTGTAATCACCGCGACCAGATTGAAGCTGCTCAGTGGTCCTGCATGTAGGGGTTTGTTCGTTTCTTTGTCACAATCCAAGGAGGATGCATTTCTTTCTGCACGCAGCCACCTGGCTATGTTCTATGTTTTGCCTTCAGCCAGTTTCTTCATACAAATCAATTTTCTGCAGCAATCACATCTTGACTATTGAAATTCTTTGTTTACATTTTCCGCTGTACGAACGTGGCAATGCGCCACGTTGTTCGCAAAAGTATGTATTGTTTGTGAATGTCTTCAAGAAGCAGTACATAATCGTCTTGTACCGTTCGTCATCTACGTCCTCGTATCGATCACTACACCATTTTTAGTAATGGCGTTCAACATGTCTACGTCAAGTAAACCACCTAGCTGTGCTTACTGTCGAGGAAGTCTGTCTACGCAGCTCTGCGTCAAGGCTGATTGTGGACACTGCAAAACATCCTTAACGACACCACCCACGATCAAGTTCCTGCTCGCCCACTGCCCAGATGTACGGCCAAATTACCCTCTCGACCGCACCCTACCTCGATGCAAGCATTGCGATCTCGTTGCCGCAAACAAGAGAGCTATGGACATTGAATTGCCCCCACCACGATATCAGGACCCGATCAGACCCATGGAGGAGGAACTCGTCAAATTATGGGACAAGCTAGCTGATGAGCCAGAGAATCCTATCATCTCACCTCTCGAGGAAGAAGTGCGCCTGCTACGGACAAGGATAGAACAGGCAAAGAAGGAGCGATCAGAGAATATAGATAAGGCTTGGATGGAACATTGGGGTATTTGGGGCAAGGGGGAGTTCGAAAGCTGAAATGCTCATCGACTCAGAATTCGAAATCACATATTTATCAGACAAAGTTCTGTGAATCTATAGTACATACCTAGAGAGTATGCCATAATATGCGTCTTTTGCAAGTTCAGTCTGATACTAAATCTGTCTAAGTCTCCACACCAAATTCTGTCCGTTCTCCACCCCCAACATCTTCAGGCGTAACACTACAATCAAAAAACAAAATTACGCCTCGCAGAATAACCATTTCCCATCAATGCGTGATTCAAATCAAATAAACACATATGTGCAACATAATTGGATGTGAACATCAATCCAACCATGCATCAGCCCCATCAATGACGACGCGCAAGGCTTTGTTGCCATCCACGCCGTACCTGTAATTGTACGACCCCTCCATCCACCAACGCGCAACTTGTCCTTGCAAACCACAACCCCATCCCAAACATGGCCGGATTCCTGCGAGGAAAGCAAGCCGGCATCCAAAACGACCTCTCTGCCGGAATCGTCTCCGGTCTATTTTCTCCCGACGATCGCGCCAGATTCGGCATCAACTCGCAAATCGGGTACGTAGTAAGCTCCCGCGAAATACGTCAGCTAATGATTTGGTTTCTCCGTAGTTGTCTGGCGTATGATCCGATACAGTCTCTGCTGGCTATAGGAACGAACGAGTCGACTTTTGGAAGCGGGCAGATTTATGTTTTTGGACAGAGCCGTGTTCAAGCTACGTTTATCCTCCCTAGGCGAGCCTCCGTTAAGGAACTCCAGTTTGTCGCCGATCGGCTTGTTAGTTTGGACTCGAAGAATGAAATTATACTATGGGACCTGGCAGCGGGGAAGAAGGTGGCAAGCTATAACCCACCGGCAATAGTCACGTCGTTGGTTACGGATCCTATGCTCGACTGGGCGCTTCTTGGACTGCAGAATGGAGATGTGATTTGTTACGATTTGGCATCCGAGAAGATCGCACCTCTACGATTGCCAAACTTCTGGCGTGAACGATCGCCGAAATCACGGATGTTGCCGGTGGTTTCTATGCAACTACACCCTAGGGATATCGGCCAGCTGTTGATTGGATATTCTGAAGGCGTGGTGATATATTCCTTCAAGCAAGCGAAACCTATCAAATATTTCGAATACTCCATACCTGTGGGAGCTCCTGGAGGGAATGCAGACCCTCAGGCTATGAACACCGTGCGAAGGCCTCGTCTTACCTCTGTGTTTTGGCATCCAACTGGGACTTTCGTCGCGGCGTCTTTCGATGATTCTTCGCTGGTTTTCTGGGATCCTAAAGATGGCCGTGTCGTTATGGCGAGGACTTTGACGGAAGCGCATATTGATAAACCAGGGAACGGCAGATCCAACCCCGATGCTTTTACTTTGAAGGAGCCGTTTGCTAAAATTGCTTGGTGTTGCAGAGACAACCCTGACGATACTGGTATTCTGGTTGCTGGGGGTGTTAGCGCTACCTTACCACAGAAAGGCTTGACATTCATGGAGCTAGGTCATACTCCTGTATATGCAACATCGTCATGGCAGGTTCTCAGTGATCACTTTGACGCGAAGAAGCAGCATTTCCTTCCTACCCCACCAGGAGCTGAGGTGGTCGACTTTTGCCTTATCCCACGTTCTTCTCCGCATTTCGCAGGAGCACAAGATCCCATTGCTATAATCGCGATTCTGACATCTGGGGAACTCATCACATTGAGCTTTCCAAGTGGATACCCTATCTCGCCTACGAATATGCTGCCTCCTTCTATATCATTTGTCCATCCATTTGTTACATCATTCGACGTGTGTCCTCTAGATCGCGGGCGATGGCTCGGTATGGTTGAGAGCCGGCAAAGAGGGCAACGCCTACTCAAAGGCGGTGCTGAAAGCATGAAGCCTATGAGAAGATATGAAGCTAGAAATATTGTTCTAATGGCACATGGGGACGGCACGATACGAATTTGGGATGCTGGTCATGGCGATGAGCTTGAGAATAGTACAACACTTCAAGTCGACATAGCTAGGTCGCTTGATCGTTTCGAAGATGTCAATATCTCAGCCATGAGTATGGGAGTTCAGACTGGAGAGTTGGCTGTTGGCACAGAGGCCGGTGAGGTTGTCATGTATCGCTGGGGAGGAAATCAACGTGTCGGCCAAGAAGTTCCACAAGCGCTCGATATTGTAGCTGGCGGCATCACAGATATCTCGATCCGTGCCGAGCCATCGCTGAAAGAAGGCCTACAACCGTATGTTCTTTACGACATGGCGAAAGGACCTATCCGTGCTGTGGGTATGTCTGACGTGGGATTCGTTGGAGTTGGATCAGAGAGTGGTGGATTCTCCCTGATCGATATGCGAGGTCCAGCAGTTATCTTTTCCGGTTCAGTCAGCGACTTCAGCAAAGCCGACAAGCGTAGCAGTTTTATGAGAAAGGGAAGCAGCCAAACTTCTTCAAGGGCTGATTGGCCCGTGGTCATTGAATTTGGTGTCATGACTCTAGAAGGAGACAATTATTCAAGTATTGCATGTTTTGTCGGCACAAGCCAAGGCAAAGTGGCCACCTTTAAGATCTTACCAGAGTCGAACGGAAAGTACACTGCCCAATTTGCTGGCGTCACTTCCCTTGACGGCAGAATTGTATCTATCTCACCAATCGTCGCGAGTACTGGACATCCAGCATCCGCAACCGGCCAAGCAGTTGCAAATCTTCGTAACGGTCAACAAACGCATGGAACACTAGTAGTCGGTAAGTTCACCTCCCTCGTCAACTTCATATGTTTTCTTCATATGGTTTCTTCATATTTCCTAACACCCACAGCCTCCCAAACCGAAGCCAAAATCTTCAAACCCGCCACTACCCGCGGCGCCTCCAAATCCTTCGACGACGCCCACTGCACCTCAGCAAACGTAACGGCCTTCGACGGACACGGCATCGCCCTCGTCGGCATCTTCACCGACTCCACAACGCGCGCCTTCTCCCTCCCCGCCCTCAAAGAAATAACCACGACCCCCCTCCCCCAACTCGACAAATCGCGTCTCCAATCCTCCATAGTAACCTCCTCCGGCTCGCTCTTCGCCTGGACCGGCCCCTCGGAAATCGCCCTCCTCAACCTCTGGGGCACAGGCGAACCACTCCACCGCACCTCCCACGATAAACTCTTCAACCCCGACGCAGCCATCCCTCCCCGTCCAACCATCTCAAACATGCAATGGATCTCCGGAACCCAATACGTCTCGCCGCCCGATCTCGACCTCTTAATCGGCGGCCCGGACCGCCCGCCTTCGAAACGCATGCTGGCGCTCGCCGCGGAGGAAGACCGACTGGCGCGCTCGGGCGCCAGTCGCGGCGGCTTGGGCTCGGCGGCGCCTGGGACGCAGAGTTCGGAGGGCTGGGGCGATTATATGACACGGCAGTTGAACGAGCGGACCGAGCGGTTGAACATTGTAGGGGATAGTACGGATAAGATGCTAGATCAGAGTCAGGGGTGGGCGGAGGATGTGAATAAGTTTGTGAGTCGGCAGAAGAGGAATATGGTGCTGGGGGGGTTGACGGGGAAGTGGTTTTAGCGAGCGAGCGAGGCAGGGTACGGCGTTGGTTTCTTGGGCATTTTGGGCGTCGGGAGGGAGGGAGGGATATTTTATCTTTTATTCGACTACATATGGATTCGGCGATGGGTTTAGGTCTAGGATGGGTGACAGATATATCTTCAATGAATGAGATCATGACACTACCACCGACTTGCGTACCCTGAACATAGCACATGAAAACCTGTCGTGTCGAGAAGTATCTATCCCCAGATATAGAACACGATTCTTCTAGATGGTACAGCTTGATTCGGTTGTATTCTGTTCTGTTGTTCTCTGGCCTTGTCGCTTACTAACTGCCGAGTGATTTCGGGTAGATGATACTGCTGTCTCCAAGTATAGAGTGCTATATATCCGCGTGCTTGCCTGCCTCTCAAGCTCTTGCATGCCTGCTTGCCTTGGCGCTGTATATGTGTCTGGGGTTGTAGACCTAGACGTCAAAGACTGTGATCTGCAGCTTGAGTCTCCATCACCAGACCATCTCGCTTATTTCTCTCAAGCGACATAGTTCGCATTCTCATATACGCGCACCCCATCAATTCAGCCCCCCTCCTCCCCCTCCGCAATCATAGTAATCCCCCTCTGCCCCCCATCCCTAAACCCCACACTCTGTTCATGAACCGGCATACTCTTAGCCGTACTTCTCCCGCCCAGAATCTCCGGTCTCGCAGCGCCATACGCGCCATTCGCGCTACCATTTCCATACCCGTTGCCGCTGTCTCCTCGGACATCCACCATCTGTTCTTGGGGGTTGGGATTGAGGTTCGGGGTATTGCTGAGGGATTGCGGGGTGGTGACTTGCTGGCCTTTGAGGGATGGTTGTTTGGGACTGGATGAGTGTTTGGAGGCGGCGTCGGTGCCGCGGTTGGAGTTACGTGGGGAGACGCGGCCGGTCTGTAGAGAATTCGATGTTAGAATGTGTCCGATTGGAAGGGCACGTAGAAGGGATGGAGACGAGTGTAAAGCAGGACAAATTGAGCAATGCTGACATTTAACGAGGAGCAGAACATGTTGAGGTGAACGCGAATCAGGAAGGGTGCTAGTAGTGTTGGTGAGTGCGTTTAAATGGTGTGAAGGAGAGATGGCGATGTAAAGACACAATAAAGCAACTGGCGAGAGCGGTAGCAGCATCGACTTCTGGTAGGCTTTCGATCGCGAATAACAGCACTTTGCCGAATCCTCTGCCAAAATCGGGAGAATTCAACAAAGCAGTTTGTTGAGATTATTTTGGTGTAGAGTTTTGAATCTGAACAGAATGTGCGCAATAAAGCAACCGCGATGGCGAAGTAGTCTATGACGATTTTCGACACTCTAACTTCGAGATGTAGAGGAATCTGATGGAGACAAGCCCTTTGATGCTTGTCGGACGGTGCCACTCGTTTCAGAGTTGCTACGACTCACCTGCTTAGCCCATCGCAGTCCACAACTGTTACATAAATCCCTTTTCCCACTTGGTCCTCTTCTCCATTCTGGTGTTACTCTCGTGTGGCAGTTGGCGCAGTCTCGTTGTAATTCACCGGCTCCTTTCCGCCGTTTCCGTTTCTTCTTGTTTGATAATAACACTGCTAATTCCTCGGCGAGCAATCTATTACTCTTCTCCATTTGTCGAAGCTCAAATTGCCAACTCGTACATCTTGTTGTTTTCAACTCATCAAATATATTAGCCTCAGATGCCAGAGCAAGATCTTGAGTACCAATAACAAGTCCACCACCACCCGCTTGAGTCATAGGCCCAAGGGTAGAAGATGTCGATCCTCCAGATGTGGAAAGCTCTTGGCCGGGCTGCGTTGAAGACATGCCGGAACGGTGACTATAAGGAGTCGTATTTTCGGATTGATTGTGCAAAACAGCCATAGATTTTGAGTTTCCCCCGTGCGCTCCCGATGGGGCTACAGACCTTGATATCTTCAGTAATCGAGTTTGCGCTACTAGGAACGTGGGTTTGGATCCTTCTGCAGCGTCACCAGGGTACAATGTTGTCTGTGCCTGTAATTCTACACCTCTCTTGTTCAAAATTTCGTGTTTGTGGGTGACTCGTTGACCTCTCCGCGCTTTCTCCAGAGATCGCCCAAATTCGACTTTCGATGCCTCCCGCATGAGCACTTGAATACTCGTACCAATCAAATCATCTGGCATTCTATCCAGAAGGGCTCGAACGTTAGATGAAACGAATAGAAACATGCCTGAAGTTGACAATTTCGTCCATATTTCGCTTTCACCAATGCCCCCAGCAGCCTCAACATCATGACGAGCCAAGGCATATACGGGTCGTTCTCTACCGACAAGTATTATGCATTTCCTGCCCTTCCCTTGCTCGACACAAAGCGAGCCGTGACTTTCGAACCATGTATAACCACTTCTCTTGCGGCGTATTCGGAAGACAACATTCACAGCGGCTCCAGTCGATGTATCCTTCAGCTCTCGAGTGACCGGAACAATATCACTGGGATGGCAGACGGAAGATAGTGCAGTACCAACGAGTTCAGAAGAGTCGTATTCCAAAACGTGTCGGCAAGACGGTGACAGGTAGAGGAATAGACCCTTCAGGGACAATACATGAACTACATCGTCGGTGTTTTCCAGTAGAACTTTATCCCACATTCGCTTTGTTAGCTCGGACTCGGTATGGTTGCTGATGGAACCTAAGACACTCGATACATCATCTCGGCTAATTGTTTGGCCCCCATCTGTGTTGCTCCGTAAAGCATCAGGAGGTGACCAGACATATCTCGGTAATTGCCCCTGCGAGTAGTCAACCGTATATAGTCCATTGTGATTCTTTCCCTCCACTGAAGTTGGCTTTTCCACCAAGTCGACCTGAAATCCAACAAAGTACTTGATCTCGTCGCTGTCTTCGCCGCAGATCGGGATCATTGTTAGGAGATTCATGAAAGGCTGGCCTCCCTTTCGGTAATTAATCAAACTTCGTTGCGCTTCCTTTCTGCCATTAATCCTATTCTTGAGATAATAGACGGAATCGTTGTCGACAAACTCTCTTTGTAGCCCGGGTTGTACCTTTCCTTCGGGAGACTGTAAGAATCGACAATTTTGCCCGGTGACCTCGAATTTGCTGTATCCCGTCAAACGTTCAAATATATCCGAAACGTATACAATTGGACAATCTGCCATTGTGACATCACATACGACGAATGCGCAAGACATGTCAACCTTTCCAATATCAATCTCGGGGTTTTTCCTCGTGGCGACCTTCATCAGTATTCCTAACATGTCAAATCCACTTGAAGAATATATTCCTGTGTAGTTTGGTTCCGGTTTGACCGGCGCTGGTCCTTCGACAACGGGCGCAGGCGCAGGTGGAGATTGCGCTTGGCCTTGATTGGTGTAAGAAGCTGAATCGGCCCTGGAGATCGATGGTATGCTAGTTGCTGGAGAACCATATGAAGTCATGCTTTGACTGATTCCCATAGTCATAGCTCCAGGCGATGGGACCATTCCGCGATCCGGAACCCCGAGGCCGGGGATGTTAGTTATAACCGTGGGACTACCTTCGTCCGTTCTGTTCACACTCGTACTTCGCGACTGCAAATGGTCCTGCATTGGTTGGCTCTCCATCATGAAATTACTTGGCAGATCGTCCATACTCCCACCTCCATATCCTTGGGAATAGTTGTTGGGAGACGAGAACATGTTCATAGCCTGCTCTTGATCGGACATCCCGTCCAGACCCATTGTGTTATAGCCCATCATCCCATGTCCCATATCTCCCGTCATGGCTCCATAAGGACTAGTATTTGGGTCCATGATCAATGGATTCGATTGTTCCATGGCGCTCGAGTATGACATTTGCTGGTTAGACATTGCCATTCCTAGGTTCATATCTTGATAAGCAGTAGACATGTCTAATTCGCCCACAGATTGTCGTCGCAAGTCGGAATCTTCTGATCCTGATGTAGGTACGCCAAATTGAAATGAATTGAGGTTTCCGTCCGAGGACCCAAACTCCATCATCGAAGATCTGGGGTCCGATGGTTGATTCGAATAGCCTTGCGGCAGACTCTGGCGCCGTTGTAACTCCATATCATTTTGCATGATGATATCGTCCAGCGAATCACCGCTCATCATATTACCACTTCCCATCCTTTCATTATTTTGTCCTTGATTACCTTGTGGCATTACTGACATGCTCATTGCTCGTGAAGATGCCTCATTTTGACTTCTCCTCTGTGCCAGCCTTGCCTGCAAGTCCTGTTGGGACAGCGGCGAGCTCCCAAAGAAATTATTCATGATCCAAACATTTGCCCGATCCTGCTAAATCGAATCGAGGACGATAGTGAGGGAGGTTGCGAACCATGGGCGGAGAATTGTTGTCGACGGCTGAAGAGGGACCAGAAAGCCCGCAGCGATGTTTCTCGTATGCTTTGATGTTTGACCTTTCTCGTAGGGCCCGCTGCGGATGATACGAATGTCTGCGTAACGTTGATCGAAGTTCAGGGTCTCTGCGAGCATTAGCTCTCACCCAATCGTAGATTATCTATCTAGCCACTCACACCTCGAGTATCGGGAAATGCTGTGTCGTAGGTCTGCCAAATATCGATAGCTAGTTGCACGAACAGGGAGTCCGGTGACTGTATTCCGACGCAGATTCGGTGTATCGAATGAGACCTGGAAGAGTACAATAAAGACAAACCTCAGACAGTGATTTGTAGTTTAGAAACCGTGGTTCCTGTTGAAAATAAAGATGTCGTCTCGAGACGTCTCTGCCGGCCTCGTCGCACGAAAGCGGCCAACTGCGTCTCCCTGCGTTTTGATCTGGGCCTCTCGATTTTAAATTCGTCAATAGGTCGAGCCCCGCGATGCGTCGAGGCAAGCTCAAGGTTGTACCAGGTGTGCGGATTGGAGGGGGAAGCGGACAGACGCAGGTCAGCGTGGGTTGGTTGGTGTGGAGGTACTTGGTACTACGCGGGCGCAACAAAAGCTCCAGCAGATAACAAACCCTCCCTCTATTTGAGTGTGATATGAACAGATGACCGTGACCTTGGCGCATCAGTAAGAATCATCCGAGAGTCGAATGGACATGGTATGTAGTCAGTCGTAAGGCAATGTAAGCGATGCTATGTAGCGATCATGAAAGCAAGAAAGCAAGAGAGTAAGAAAGCTCGCCGCGGGAGGTCTGTGAGCCCAACGGGCCAGGCCAAGCCAAGCTAAACGTACTTACCTGTACAGTACCTAGCTACGTACAGTACTCCCCACTGACCTCACCCACCCCCACCCACCCAAGGTATCGAATTCCTTTGAATGCCATCCAGGGATCTACATTATTTCGAAACAACCTCGACAATCTTTTTTGGCATGGCGCAAGACATTTCTGGGGTAGTTTCCGCATCGTGATATATACTCCGTACACCAGAGAAGATAGAAATGTTGAAAAAAAGCTTGAGATCACTGTTTCTTGTGCGAACCCATGGTCAATCAATCAGTCTATTTGGGTAGAGGACACGACACGAGTGTACTGTACGAGGACGTCGGATGATAGGCACCACGACCAACTCAAATGTTATCTTCATATGAATCACACTCCACCACACATTGTATTCGCCCTCTCACCCATCTTCTCTCTATGCTAAATCAGCCCGTATGACACCGGGACACTCCCATCCCAAAACCAAGACCAAATATGCGCGCGTGTGGTATCAAATTCGTCAATCTATGGTCGACACATTCCCTTTGATTCATTCCTTTGTGTCCTCCCAGATTTCCCCTTCATACGATGCCACCTTGACTCGCATGTTGTAAGATTAGATTCTAATACCAATAAAATCACGTCGACTTGATTGTGATCAGCCGAAAAAGGCTCGGACGGTTTGCTGTGTTTCGGGTGGCAATTGGGACAAGACCTGGGCCGGATCCAAACCGGCATTGCCGAGAAGCATCTTTGCAGCGGTAACGATTCGAGCCGCTGTCTGTCCCTGTAGGGTCTCAGCTTCCAACGCCTGGGCAATAAACACAAACACCTTGGCTGCTTGCCCCATGACGGCAGGATTTTGTCTAGATGCTTGTTAGAAAAGGTGATTTGATAACCGTGGAATCATCTTACTGGTCAATTAATTGGGCAAGATATGCATAAGCATACGGCGCGGCCTCCTCATCATTGACGACTGGCAAAGTATCCACCCATTGAACAATGACTTGTTGCGTGTTAGGAATCGAGGCAGCATTATAATGCAGAATCTTCGCGATAGCCGCGCAAGCATTCTCCGTCGCGTAGACATCATCGTCCGCTCGAGCGTTAGGCAGTGCCGTAACTTGGAAAAGCAAATCCATCGCGGGAGCAAAGAACTGTGACCACTGTGGACCACCCTTGTGAGCAGCCACGCCAATACCGTACGCTGCTGCTTGTCGATTCGCGGGAGCTGGATCTCTGCACCCGGCCACAAGGGGCTCGACTATTGCTTCTTGATATTTCCAGCTTTGCTCGCCACAAAATTCAAGCACATCATCCATGATGCAAAGACCCCATTGTCTTTGGGTCGGATCTGAACTCTTCAAGAAAGCTTCATATGTGGCGTGCAGTCGTTCCCAGGCTGGCAGGAAAGCAAGACCATGGTACTTGAAGATGCAGTGATAAGCTTTGTTCATATCTGAGAGCAGAGTCTGATCATCCTCAATGGCAAACAAGGTATCCTCAGACTCCTCTTCACCTTCCTCCTTGTTGACCTCATCTCGCTCTTCGGCTCTGTTCTGAACTCGGTCCTTGTAGTCTTCTAGTGCTGAATGAGCGGAATCGATAAATGTTTCCATGTGTTGTGGTGTGAGACAGCCTTTACCCATGACTTCAACAGACTCGTAGAAGCATTGGTACATTTCGGCAAGAGTGTCGACAGCTGGCTCAGCACTTAATACCTCTAATAGCTTATCGATCGTAGTGTTCCAAAGCCCTTGCAGTTGTTCTGATGGGCATCCAAACTGCTTCTTGTATGAGTTCAAAAGCTGCGGAACGCACTTAGCGGAGACAACGCGAACTGGATCATGGAAAAAGAACGCGAGACCGGGCAGCGCAATGTTATCCATGACCTGTTGTACATATGGCGCAAAGGTACCCTCGAGGACTTGAGCATAAACGACGAGAAGCTCGATTGCCATATGCTTGTCGTCCAAAGTACTGGTCTTAATGCCAATGACCTTACCCTTGAGAGGTACCAGCTCCCAGCCCTCCTCTTGCTGAACTGATTCGACCTGTTCATCGTCTTCCAGAAGTTGGATATCGGCCTTGGCGCTAGCAAGGTCCATCAATGGCGGCATGACATCAGGAAGGAAAGGCAGGAAGTCGTGGCCGAGAACTCTGCACATCCTGCCCCAGCAATGCATGAGGTATTGTGATTGTGGATCGTCGGCATCCGTGATGTTAGTTTGAATGCTAGCGAGTAGCTGAACCAAGACCATCGCATCGTTACCCAACCTTGCTTTCCCAACTGCGAGTGCAATAAGAGTGGCGCATTCCATAGCTTTTGCTCGAAGTAATCGAAGCTCTTTGGTGTTCTCTTGTTGGAGGACTGAGAAGAGGAGTGGCATAAGAGTATCGTAATATTTTGCAAAAGCAGCTTCGGCGGAGTCCGCGATAGTGGCAATTGTCGAAAGAGCTTGTTCCTGGACATATCTTTTCTCGCTCTGGAGTAATTTGAAAAGATGTGTCAAAAGGTCGTCCAAATATGGTTCCAAAATTTCTTTCTCTGCCTCCTCGCTGAAGTTAACTAGGGCAGCAGCTGCATGTGCTTGGACTCGCGGTTCTGGCGAATCCAGAACAGGGATGATGGCTGGTACGACTATCGAGTGATATTTGGATTGCATAGTGCCCGCGAAATCTGTGCTCATTTGACCCAGCGCGTTGCAGCCAGCCCATCGAACTCGGGGATGTGGATCTCGAAGAGCCGGGACGACCAGCTCTAAGACCTGGCTAAGCTCACCCTCCATCAACTCTCTACAGCCTTCGGAGATTGCTGAAATCGCCATCAGAGCTGCGTGTCGGTCTCGCCAGGCATCGGAGTTCATCATTCTTGGAAGCCAGCTGAAAGTTGGTGCTAATATCGTTTGACCACCGAGCTTGTTGGCTAATCTATCCATGCACTGTTCTCCAGCAACGTGGTTCAGATCGCTTTCATCAGGATCCATCTGTTGATGTCAATATTTGTCTGCTTGACCATAACGGGAGTACCTACATCATCTGAGGCATTCCACTCTGCCGCATCATCATCGTCAGCTCCAATGTCGGTCATCAAGCTTAAACATTGTGTGATCATATCATTTGTATAGGTGGTATCCTTCTTGCACATTGCAGGCGCATAGTCAGCAAAGGTCGCCATAAGCTCGAGGGCATTCTGGCGGGCTTGGTCACTAAGCTCCTTATCTTGGATGACGGATATGCTAAAGGCAACCAGATTTCGAAACAATGGCTTAAACATCTTGGGCGCAACTTCGGCAAGATCGATGAGAGAGATTAACGCTCGAGTGAGCTCTTCAGAATCTTGAGACTCTTTGATAGGAGGTAATATGTTCAAGACCTCTGGGATCAGGGCGTAGTATTTGGTTTGCGCTTTCTTTGGAATACTGTGGAAGAATGATGCAAAAGCTTCCATTGCTGACAGGCGGACCTTTTGTTGGGGTTAGCAATTTGTGCAACTACTTCAAGATTTGACACACGTACGGAAACATCTTCATCCTTGAATCCCTTGGTGAAGGCAGAGAGAACTGTGTCTTCATGTTGCTTCTCGATTATGCCCGGGGTGGTAGAAAATATTCGGTATGCGATCTCACGTTGCCCAACCTCAGTCGATATGCTAAGGGTGAAGAGAAGGCCCAAGATTTCTTGCCATTGCTCCCCTAATCCTGGTCAGCATCGTCTCTACACTATTCCACCGGCTAAGCACTCACTGGTATCGGAATATTGTCTTGCGATTTCTGCTGTCGCGTCCCCAATTTTATTTCTTACAGTATTGGTAGCTTCGGCGCCGAGACAATCAAGAAGCTTCTGTCGGATGGCATGCTGTTGCTCTGTAGGTAGGGAAAGGAAAAGCTCAACGCTATCTCCGGATGGTAGCTTGCGCGTCTTCGAAGATATCCGGCGGAAGATGACGGCAGCGAAGGAGCGCGTCTGTGATAGTTCATTGATTAGCATGCGCTTCGTCTCCGATCGAGTTTGGAGGAGGGTCGACTGACCGTCGTATCGTTTGAACCTTGTATCTGCTCCACTAAGCCCATCAACAACATGTCAGGCTTGGTCGCAACCCAATTGTTGGCAAGATGGTCCTCAGCCTGGGATCGAACGGTATTCTCGGCGGATTGCAGCGCATCGAGCAGTTGCACCAGCTCCGCGTGGACCTCCGCTGGTAGAACGGACATATTGAAGTCAAGTTAGACGGATCTCGGCGACTGGAATTTCTTCTTTGAGTGCTTCAGCGGGGTGGTAGGCGTTCCCAAGGTCATGCGCGAAGCGCCCTGCAGTTAGCCAGGACTAATAGTGCGCTGTAGATAGCAAGAAGGATTTGAAGTTACAAGAAACCAAACTATGGCGGCGAAAGGGCAAATAGTAAAGGTGTTGTCGGTCCACGATGTTTATGTTTGTTGGAAGATTGTATTCACGGTGTGAGGATATAACGCGTGTGGTCGGATATGGTTGTGGTGGGGGATAAAATGCGGGTGGGTGCCAGCAAAATAAATTTCGAGAGGGCAAAGCATCGGCGCGAATGATTCGTTAGCGGGCCCCAGCAGGCAGAGCAGGGACGCCGGGTCCAAGAGGTCTAAGAGCCAACAAAGCAGCCAAACCGCGTGACGCTACATAGGTACCTGCTACCTTGCGGATGGTAGAGAGATGTATGATGAGGTACGGAAGTCAGAATAAGGACTACTGAATCTCAATACGATTGCTTGATGGTGCATTGTATAATGTGAATCAGTTATAAACAGAGTATTTCTCAATTTCTAAAATTCCGGCGCCATGCAACTACCCCTCTACCCCGCCCTAGAGTTTCTACTGTACAGTACAGCACAGTACTTGTAGATACTCTTACTCCGTACGTACAGTACTGTACCTCTACTCGGACGATGGCACGCCAACCATTATTTACCAAGGCGGGTACTTTTACGAGTTACTTCGTATATTATTCAGTTCGTATCTCTCAATATTTCGTACCCAGGTGGACATCGGGACACAAGAAGCGAATAGCAGCTCACGAGTGGGCCCTCTCATTCTGTAGATTTCCAGGTTCACTGGTTTACGCTCCACGCTCCACATATACTATGACTATGCCATGGGTGTTATACTTCTCTAAGTATCTGCAAGGCCCAATACTACCGAGGTATGACTGACGGTAGTCCTTATTCTGACTTCCGTGTTAGACCATTTCTTATGACTTTATAGTTTCCTACCTACTTATTGATTGGGGGGAGGTGCCCCGGCGTATTCCGTCTAATGGTCACGTGCATACAACCCCGCTGTCCCGAGGTCGCCCGCGGATAATGATAGTTGGAAAAGGCAGCGTGTCGTGAGATTTGTCGTATTGTTTACATTTACTAAATGCTCAGTAATATGATCTAGTTTCTTAAATCGAAAGTATCTCGCCAGCTCTATTTATCGCCACTACCATAATAATTTCTATCAATCAGTTCGTTGGATTAGACCATGGAATTGTGATCAAGAAGCCATAATTAGTAGTGCCGCTTTGATGCAAGAGTCCTTTAGACTGCAGCTACCGTATCGCAAACAATATCTGAAGGTTTTCCATTCCGCTGTTGCAGCCCCTCACGTCAACTCCTGTCCACACCATCCCCATCACGTAGAAAACCTTCTACCACAGTCATTGTCGGGCTCAGACCAGCATAAATGACTATCGTGACAGTATCTCTCTTCACCCACGGATAACGACTAACGCCACAAATCTGCCAATGACGGATCCCAGTTCGCCCGCGGATGTGCCCGCGCGTACAAACACAGCGAGCCCTAAAAGTTTCCAGACTATCAATCACAGATCCAGCTTCGCAGAAAACCTCAGACATTCTCCAAGATCACAAAGGCACCCATCGTTTACACAGGCCGCCGTCCAAGAGCTGCTCAATCATCCACCCGCTGCACGCTCCGGCGACCCGCGGTTTGTTGGACGAGATTGGAGAAGCATCAGCGTCGGAGAGCTTGTAATCAAGGAGGAAGTAAGGTGGGCTCAATTGGACACGGATGTTCAAACAGCTACAAATGTATATGTTCTTTGAAAGCCCGGTGAGCCTGTGGAGGGAAGTGCTAATTCACATACAGCTGCTTATTGACTCTGGACCGCCAAATGTCATCCTGTTGCGCGAAAAGCCGACTGACACGATCGCCTGTGCGACGTTCGATTACATCGATCTCAATGCATATCTACTAGTTGTAGTAGGGCTAGCCAGCCCAGAACAAAGCCAATTGGAAGATTTCGACTCGATTGCCAAGAGAGCCCGGGAAGGAACACCGATACCACTTCGAGATACGGATAAGCTGGCAAAGAAAGAGCCTTTAGTAACTCTGTTTGAGAATGACAATGTCTCCAAAGCAATGGAGCATTTTGGCAGTGGTGTTCATAGAATTTTGATATACAAGGAGGGAGGGTCTGAGATTGTTGGAGTTCTCAGTCAAGTAAAGCTGGTCAAGTTTCTGTGGGACAACGGCAGCAGTTTCGCAAGCATCGATCAACTATATCCGGGAACCTTGAAGGATTTGAGTGTTGGGGTACCTTCAACGATTGCTATAAAGTAGGTTTTGACAGCCTGTCCCGACGGAAACAAACACTCACAATCACATAGCGGAGACAAGCCACTGACCGATGCACTCCAGCTCATGAGCAACGAAGGACTGACTAGTGTGCCGGTTGTGGACAATGCATTGAACGTGGTTGGAAATATTTCAACAGCAGATGTCAAGCTTCTTACTAGTTCTTCTAGCCTACCATTACTGAAGTCCTCTTGCATACATTTTGTTTCCGTGATACTCTCTGAGCGAGGAATTGGAGATGGGAAAGACTCTTTCCCAGGTAAGATATTGCCCGACGCACAAGTGCTGAGATGGCTGCTAACAAAATTCAGTCTTCCACGTCAGTCCCTACTCCACACTAGCTCACACAGTCGCAAAACTCGTAGCTACCAGATCTCATCGAATGTGGATCGTAGAATCATCTTCTCCATCTCCCTCCCAACCAGCAACGCCTCTAGCCACACCATCAATGAGTCACACCGTCCTCTCATCTCCCGGTTCCTCGAACCCAGCCTCGCCATCGCTGCATAGCTCATTCCCAGTCTCAGCTGCTGCTCTACCTGGGGCACGCATCTCGGGTCGATTGACAGGCGTCGTCTCACTGACAGATATCCTCAATCTGTTCGCTCGACAATCAGGTCTCCACCCATCGAACCCAAATGATCAGCGAGAACGCAGACGGAGAAGTTCTAGTTCGTCTATGAGACCTAGCATTGATTCAGCTCGCAATTCAAGTATCGACCTTCGAAGGGGATAGGAAGGGATTTGCACTGGATTGAGACGGTTCTTGGAAGCATCGTTGTGGCGTTAGAACTTTTTGGGACGGTCGGTTTTATCTTCTCAAGATAGCGAAAAGGCGTTGGGAGATTGGTATTTACAATTCGTCAGTCGGTTACAGCTTTGCGACCCGCCCGCAATGGTATGTCGCGGGAACCTGGAATCGTTCTTCCCTCTACCCCCGCTGGGTGCTGGGAGGAAACGTAACATGAATCAAAATGATTACTTTAAGAATGGGTGGGTGACGAAATGACGAGTGAGGTCCTGATAGCGATATAGGTGATAACTACCTTCCGCAGCAAATGAAAGACTAAGTAAGAAGATACCCACCATCTCATCTCATCTCATCTCAAATCACCCTTTACGTTCTACGGGTATTCTTCCCTCTTCCCTCTTCCCTCTTCCCTCTTCCCCGTCAAAGCATAAGAGGAACCTCTATGATATGCACCTTTCGTCCTCTAAATTAATGGTATCAGAAGATATAGTAGTTTATATCGCAGGTACTTATCTAGTACTGGATTCCTTTAGTGTTTACTAGATGATCTATATCTCTCTCTCACCTCTCTCACTTATCTCCTCCTTACTTACTATAGCTATCTCTTTACTGCTACCTTTAACTCGTCCTAGGATCCCATACAGAGTATATCCTCCTCATTCCAACCCACGCCCCTGAGTCCCGCGTACCGTACTGTGCTGTATCTCATATCGCGCCTCATCTTCCAGTTTGATCTTCGTATATTATGCGATTACAATGATAAAATTTCAATTTCTGAAATGGATATTGAGTTTTAGTTAGACTGCTCACCCTGCTCACCCTGCTAACCCTGCTATCTTATGTATAGTATAATATAGTATAGTATAGAAAAGAAGATTTGAAATTGTGAGGCTCGATTAAGTATCCAGGACGGGAAAGGCTAGTAGGGTAATACGTAATGGTTGATAGCTAGGTATAGCGGATTTGGTAGAATGTTGGCGGATGTAGTAGGGTTTAGAGATGTATTATTATCGAAATAAGTATAATATAACATAAAGCGATAAACAAATACTAAAATTCTCCCTTCTCCCTTCTCCCTTCTCCCTTCTCCCTTCTCCCTTCTCCCTTCTCCCTTCTCCCTTCTCCCTTCTCCCTTCTCCCTTCGCACTCAGTACCTAGTACCCAGTACCGAAAACAGAAATACAGATGAGCGGTAATTTGCTCGCCGAGGGGCAGTAGATTGAGTGGTCGTCGAGCGAATAGATAGAGTGCGATTTATAGATTTATTTTAAGTGGCGATGAATCCATGATGGAAGGAAAGGATTTAGGATTTAAGAATGACCCCCCTTATGCTTATTTTACCTAGAAATATGCGGGACGGCAGATTACATGGCTAATGCCCATGTATTCATACGTGGGGATATTCCTGATATCAAGTTTGGAATATGCGGTATGGATTTACACGAGATGGCTTGTTGGAGTATGTGATGTGGTATGTATACGAATGAAAATGCAATAGCAATCAATGCAAGAGAACGCCCGACTCCATACGCTAAGAGACATTTCCACCGAGCTGATACAGAGAAGAAGGTCAAACATAGACCGCTAGACAAGACTTCCACGTTGTGCAAACAGAAGTGGGAAAGAAGTTCAGGATCACGATCCAAGAACCATAAATCCCACCCCAGCCAACACACCACACAGCGCGAGCGCCGTCAAAATCCCCGCCCCGGCCCGATCAGCACCCGTGACAGTAATAACCGTCCCAGCAGTCGCATCCGTACTCTGGCTCCCAGCACCGCTATTCCCCACACTTGTTCCTCCCGTACTATTCGTAACCAATCGAGGCGCCTTATCAATCAACATAGCCTGCACGACACTCAACGCACTCATCTGCTCACCAACGCCATAAAGTCCATCCCATGTGCTCCCATCCGTCCAATGCTGGCCGCACGTGACGCCATCCGTTCCACCGGAGCACTGCTGCGCGGCGGCTTGCGCAGAGGGCGTGAGGAGCGCCATGATGGTGGTGTGGGTTGAGGGGACGAGTTTGGCGGTTGCGGCCATCCAGCGGGAGAGGTAGGCTTTGAAGGATCGTTGATCGTTGTTGCAGTTTCCTTTTACCGTGTCTGGGCCGGCGTGTTCGCAGGCGGATTCGTACATTATAGAGTCTTTGAAGTAGATGGATGTTGCATTTAGAAGGCCGTTCATGCGGCCTTCCCAGAGGGCTGAGCCGTTTGTCTGGGGCGTGTTAGCAGGCAAGGAGGGGGAATGGGGGGCTGGAAGCATTCAAGGCGGACTTACGAAGTTGTACATCATGGCGGAGCCGAAGAGGTAGATTCCTTGGTTGTAGGAGAATTGGAGGTGGTCGATACTTGTGCAGTTATCGGTGTCGCTGGCGCCGTCGTAGACTGCGTAGGCAGGGCTGATTAATTGTGTAGCCTGCATCCAGTCGAATGTCTTGACGGCCCAATCCGCATATGTCTGGTTTCCGGTGTAGACTGCTAGTCGTGCTGCGATATTAAAGAAGCATCCATTTGCGATGGAGTTCTTGTACGTGTATCCATTGTTGAACGTGAAGATCTGCCATCTCAATCCTCCACCGCAAGTCGTAGTGTCCCATCGTCCAGCCATATCATTAAACACCGCTTGAGCAAGCGCTACCCAGCCTGGCTGTCCTTCGGGGGGGTCGGGGAATTTTGTCTCTGCCGCTGACATGGCTGCCATGCCCCAGAATCCTTGATCATCATTTCCTTCGGTTTTGGTCTGGTTGATGGGCATGAAATCGTCGTCGTCGCCTACTTGAGAAAGGAGGGCTTGTTGTACTACATCGTTGTAGGTGGTGTCTGATGTGTAGTACCAGTAATCGACCATGATTCCGAACATTGCTCCCGCTTCCCACCAGTAGTACGGCGCAGGTAAGTTTCCGGGGTTGTCTCCTGTGTTGTTTCCAGTGTAGTATTTCATTGTCCCGTAAGCGATTGTGCTTGCTGCACTTTTAATGGAAGCTTGGAAGTATCAGCAAGATGTCAAATGCTTGAGAAATCCCTCGGCTAGCCTTGGAGATTCGAGAGGATCACTCACCGTCCGAAGTGATATCCATATCGATCGCACTCGCCAGACCACTCCATGATGCGCCCACTGCCACTCCATACCCAAGTATCTTCCCAGCCCTCATGTCGTTGATAAATCGGATTTTAGATATACAACCAGGTGATCCTTGCTCGGATATTGTCCATAAATCTCGATATAGCCAACACTCGTCCTACTAAATGAATCGGAGATGTAACGACAGAATGAATGATAGAATACACAAAAACAAGAGTTTTCCAAGAGATGAGCCCGCGCAGAGAAGGGACGACAAGACCGCGCAAGAGAAAGATACGAAGTAAGAGATCTGACATACCGTATCCATCGTTCCACTCGAGCCAGTCTACTTCTACCTAGTACTTCGTACCTACCCACAGCGGAACCCGGCAACAACATCAAGCTCCACCTTGAGCGCTGCATATCTTGAGGCTGAGTGGTTCACACTTGGAAGTCGAGCCCAATCCATGAAACCGTCTCCATAAATCGAAGCTCGAGAGTCGACACACAGAAATAGACAGAACAGCGGCTAGCATCACGTCGTCTGTACAGTACAGTACCCCTGAGACCTCGTTCTGGAAAGTGCTTAGTGCAGCGACGATGGTTGGTAATGAATGCGGACGGTCGTCATTACGCGGCACGAGCTTACGTCTTCCAACACGAGGCAAGGCAATTGGAAAAACATCTCGACACGAGCTCTTCGATGGCGGGTGGGAAGATATACTTCGAAGTAATACTTCGAAGCACCATGCTTGCCGCCTTCGAATCACTTGCATTCAGATCTTCGGATGGCATGTCTGATATGACGATAAGGAGAGGAAATGGCAGCTTGGAAAAGCTTGTGTTGTCTGTCGGATAATGCTTGTCGTTGCTTGGAAGAAGAGATTGCATTTCCCCCTGCATCCGCGAAAACCGGGTCGGTCCATACTTTTCGGCCTTATGGGACTAGCTGTGTTCGGCTGCCGAGACTATGCCGAACGGGGCTAGGCTTAACGCCGTTGGCATTCATTGAATTTCATTCATTCATTGCATTTCTGTCCGAGATCTCATATTATCAAAAGCTTCGTGCGAGGACGTTCATCTTTCGAGATATCCTATGCAATCGACCATAACCCGCCCGTGACTTTTCTCGTCACATTACGAGAAGCGAGCACTTGGAACTCGTTCGGATACTACGGTACCTAAGCGAAGCTACGTATCAGAAAGCGCTGCGATGAGTACCGTCGTGGTGCAATTCTTTAGCACCGGTCTCACGGATAGAGCATTAGCCATTTCCTTATCTCCAGATGTATTCGAAAGCGTTTCCACGCGTTTTCTTGGGTAATAATCGTTCACATACCTTGTAGGCGAGTAGTGTGTAAGTCTCTCTGCAATTGTTCATATGAATGCTTCGAAACTAACACACAAGTAGAACCCGTAAAGGGAATCCTGGTATCTACTTACAGATATACTTGCCTATTAATAACGCCGAGGTCTTTTGAAAGGATTCTTTACTACAATTCTACTCGCGCACATTGCTTGATTTCCATCTAGTCAACCTCCTCCAACGACCCTCTCAAATCCCAATCCCGAAGTCCTCCATCATCGACTCCTAAACAAACCTGACTCGAAATTACCCGCTGCTCTCAGGATCAATCAATATAGTCATCACCTGACTCAGAACCCATCTTTTGCAGGCTATACACCTAGCGCTTGCCGAAACCTACGATCTAGAAGCTAGCATACCAAGTATATTCATAAGATATCTTAAAGACATCTCCGTCAACCCCATGAATTCATTCTTGGCATCGGAATTCCAAGCACAAGATACTTTTCCCAATCCCTCTCACCGTCTTTACGACACTCATCCTAACTATCCCAGCTCAATCCACTCAACCTCTCATCATCATCCAACCAACAAAATCGCCCATCACACGACTACATAACCATAAACCGCAGAACAGCCCATCTAACAATCCCAGACCATCTGACTGAAAACCCAAAAAGCCCAACTATCCCTCACCCCCAAAAGCCCCTCTCCTAATCCCCCCATCTCCCCTCCCCTCCAACATCCCCCGTCCTAGGAATCGAACACGGCACCTTCGACTTCGCCATATCCCCAACGCCGAGCGCAGATCGCATGAGATATAACATCACGGCCGTAGGCAGCAAACTGGTGCCTCTGGGGATAGGATGTTGGGTTGGGGGTAGCCCGGTCGTGAATTTGATGGCGTTTATGAGGGGGACGAGGGAGGAGTATGGGAAGGAGAAGCTTCATCCGACATACTTTCATCCTATAGGGACGTGTGCGAAGATGAGGCGGGCGTGATGGATGATGAGTTACAGGTTTACAGGTTTACGGGGTTAGGGGCGTGGATGCTAGTATAATACCGTTAGTAGTAGGGGCGACGACGCAGAGTACTATTTACACGGTTCCTAAACAGCTAAGTTATAATTTCCTATTTTCAATGATTTCATTCTATGTTATAGGTTCCGGACGTGAAGTGAAGCTCGGATCAGAATAGGCAGCGGATCGGATCAAGGAGCGTGCTAGGTAGGGAAGTTACTGCTTCGAGGGTTTCGCAGTCCGGGATTGGAAATAGACAGGCCAGCGATAATATCTCCTGCGAAGACCGCAATCATGTACGATGAGAAGGAGATATATAACACGCTATCGCAGGCAACATCAGCTCATGCACATCTATACCAAGCAGTGCTTTGGTCTTAACTTACTTCATGAACCCCCACGTAGCAAGCAGCCTCCCCCAATCCGCTCGCCCCACATATTCGAATCCCGAGAACCACTCTCTCATAACTCCAAGAAATCAGTCCTAGCTTCAACCCGACTTTAAACGATATG
Organism: Chaetoscypha palmicola; assembly: GCA_003988945.1. NCBI lineage: Eukaryota > Fungi > Ascomycota > Leotiomycetes > Helotiales > Helotiaceae > Chaetoscypha > Chaetoscypha palmicola. The sequence continues at coordinate 53,830 of QYAH01000116.1, read as the reverse complement.
TGGCGACTTACAATAAAGCAAACTCTTAGTCCACGTAACACTCCCTGCCACCAGCCCAATCACACAAGCTGTTCCCCCTTCCTTCCCACCCGCACGTCCGTTTTTGACGTAGCTGTAATACCATAAATACAAACCCACCTCCACGCAATTGATTACGCCCTGTGCGGCTGTCCATCCTTCGCCCTTAGCCCAGGCTTCCTCGCTGTAGATCCCATCGACGGCGGTGTAGGTCGCTGTTGGGGTGAAGAGAGGAGCGTGCCAGGGGTGTCCGGGGAGGGTATAGGGCCGGAAAGCGATGTAGAGGGTATCCCAGATTGTGAAGGGGAATGTGAAGGCTGTCCAGAGGATGATTGGGGTGCGGGGGTGGTGTGTCCACGACATTGTGGTTGATGCTTTCGGGGATGGGTGGTTGGAGGTTAGAGAGGATATTTCGGGAGAAACAGGTGAAGGGGAATTGTCCTTGATAAGGTGAGTTTATAAGGGATGCTTGGCGAGATGTTGGTTGTTTGCTGACCGCAGATACTTCGAGAGGTCACATTATGTGCACCATAACCAAATCCAGGATCACGCTTCCTCCTTTCCCTTAGCCAGAGTAAGATCTTGCCCTTTGAATCGACGCAATTTCGATTCTTCCGATCGTTCACGTCTTCGTCGCGCCCTTCGTCTCCTTACAACGCAACACCTGATCGGGACGCCAACAAGTAAGACGAGTAATGCCATAGCAAAGATAGGAAGGCAGTCCACTAGTAACTTGTCGAGCCATCTCAAGGTCAGGCGTAATCTTCGAGACCAAGTTCCTCGTCTGCCGTAAGTATCCCACTCTGTTGGGTTGTAACCCGTGATCTTATAGCTTCTCGCAGATGGCAGAATCCGATCGAAGCGGCTTACTAACGTGATTTCTTTGATCTTTAGCGATTTGGAAGGTGTGTCGTAGATCAGCTTTAGCTGAACGAGCTTTTGCTCTGCGTGATTGAGGCTGGAACTGAGTGGTTGGTCGCCGATCGTGTTGATGCCCGTGACACTGAATTGTAGCACCTGTAGAAAGTTGGCCGTCAACTTACTCATGTGTATATATGACACTTTATAGACGGGGTATTTGAGGGTCAATTCCTGATATTCATCTAACATCTTCTTCGCGATTATTCCCTGCAAAATGTCTGCGGTCATATTGGCGGGTATTTGAAAGGTGTGGATCTCTGGGGGCCGCTTGGAGAGTGGGTATATCGTGTCGCCATTGAGAAGAAGGGATTCTTTATCATCGCTAATTGTGAAGTTCAGAATCTGTAAGACTGTTAGTCTGCTAGTTGCAAGAATATGAGCAGTTCGACGCACCAGAGAGGTATCCCGCCCAATATCTGCCCACTCCTTAGTCACTGCCGCTCGTGGTGAACGTCCTCGTACGCCAGAAGGACAACCAAGACATTCCAACTTGACAATGTAGCTTTGCTCGGGTTCGACTACCGTGATAGACTTCGCGGCAGGTAATTGAAGGCCGCGCTCTCGATAATCGTCTGCGGTCGCATCTCGCCCAAGGGTGTTTCGCCCGTCATCGACGTCATTGAACCAGGTAGGGACATCGAGTGCATGGCCAGAGGTAAGTATGGTGAGTAGCAAGGCCAATGATTCGATTCGCATAGTTGGACAGCAAGACAACGCCTATAATTGACACGATGTATATAGACGCGTACAAAGATTCAATTGTTGAAGTTATGGTCTGGATGGTACACAGGGAAGACGCGATTCTAGTTAGTGTTAACCCAAGAATAAACTGTATGATAAATCCACACCTTTAAGCAACAAACCACAGACTACGTATACACACACGCATTAGACTATCGCCTAAATACTCTACAGCCACCCTGCCAGAGTTTCTATATAACTATAATCCGAACAAACGTTAATAGTTGTCACTATCTCACGCTACTTTTCTTACGACCAGGTTATATAAAACCCTATAGCTCATTCTCCTTGGCAGCTTTAGGAGATATCCCAGAAGGTAGTTATTCGAGCATGTCTATACTTACATAAGTAACCGTACTTCGAGAGCGACCGAGTTACGCTGTTCTTGCTCTTCTCACGGCGTTAAATGATATATACACACCCAAAGTCACAGGATTTAGTCAACACCTCGTTGAGAAATACATGTAGCGCGAAAAATCTTTATAACCTGGGAGTTCGGTGCTCACATCCGGGGTTTCTGCAATGATTAAGTAGTCTCCAAAGTAATCAAGCAAGGAAGTCTCCCGTTGGACCTCACCCACAGCTCGCTTATTATGCTACAAAGCTGCTAGCTCCGGCAATGATCTCAATCTCGCAACGCGAAGCAATGTTTCACTCCCTATCCGGAACTTCCTAACCACACCACAACCATTGACATCACATCCACAAGCTCCAAATCCAACCCTCCAAAGTTCAACACCCTCCACAGCCAAACCATCCAACGAGCATAAGAATATCGCACAAAGCGAACAGCACCTCAAAGCCGTATTTGTATTTCTACGTTCGGGAACGCTTACTATCAACGAACATCCAACCCCGGACTCTGCATCGGGAATGCAAACGACGGACATCCGCCCAATTTAAACCACCGACCCCGACGCCCTAAAGCTTTCTTCTGTCCAGAATGCATATAGCCACCATTTCCACCCTATCGCGCTCCAATTTCTAGCGGGAAGCGAGCGCCGATCCATGGGTCACATCGAGGCATATCACGTGATCTACTCGGAGAATCAGTATTGACATCATCTAAAGCTGTGGAGCTGTGATTCCTCCGCCCGATCCAGCCGGTATAGAAAACCGCGTCTCGCGAGACCACGCCGAGGAAACAGACAAGATGCGCATCCCGTCCTTCCTCCGCTCGAAATCAAGCGACGTCTCCACCACAAGATCCACGACGTCCAGTTTCCGCTTCCGTGTGAGATCTAATGGCGACGAGGGGGGGAATATGTTGTCTTTATGGCGCACGCGCTCGCGGCTGGGGTATGAGAGTTTGGAGGGCGAGAAGAGTGAGAGGCTGAAGCCGTGGGCTTGTCATGATGTGAGTTGGCAATCTGACGTAGTGATCTCGGGGGTATGAACGCCCGGCATGTGGTGTGGGGTGAGAGGGGGTGAGAGGGAATGAAGCTGATGGTGGTGATGTAGTGTTTGGGATATATCGATGCCACGGAGCTGAAATGTGGGAGGTGTGGACATGGACGGTGTGAGGAGTGTGGAAGGTGGGGGATGACGAAGGGGGCTGTTGTGGTGCCGATGTGGATTTTTTGATGGCGAGGGGAGCTGAGATGGAGAAATGGGATGGATGGGCTAGTGCTTTCGGATGCATGCGAATGGTGTTTTGGGTCTGAATGAAATGAATGAGACAGGAGTATCACAAAGTACTCCGTAGAGCACCTATTCACTTTCCTTCACTTTCCTTCACATCTCAAGCAACGAAGTAAGATATGATTCAACACCCATCCCCCCCCAAAAACCCAATAAATAGCCAACCATCCTTCCTCAATAAACACCCCCCCCTTCCTCCCTTCAATATCAATCAATCCTCCAAATTCCAATCTCAACAACATGCGTTATACCATGGGGACTTTTATATTCCAATTCCCAGCTCCTGTCTCACACACTCCATCACCCGCACCCCCCACCACCACTACCACCACCACCACCACTCCCAGCACTCCCACCACCACCACTCCAGCACGCACAACCTGGCCCCCCCTCCCCCCCCGCTCCCCCCGCCCAACCCTCGCCTCCCGCCTCCGCCTCCGCCCATCTCAGCCGGCAGTCCCAACATGGCTCTGCTGCACGTGCAACGGGCAAACCCCCATCGCCATCGCCATCGCCATCTCCAACTCCACCACAGAGTTAGCGCTATGCGGGGTTTGCAACGCGCATGTGCGGTGTGGATGTTGTTATGTACGCGGGAGAAACGGGTGGACGAGGGAAGCTGCTTTGAGGAGGGAGAGGGAGAGGGAGAGGGCGAGGGAGTTGTGGGGGGTTGTGAGGCGGAATTTGGGGTGGTTGGCGGGGAGGAGGGGGGGGAGGGGGAGGAATGAGGGGGAGGGGGAGGGGGAAGAGGGATTTTTGGGGGTGGAAAGTTGGAGTGAGGGGAGTGAGAGTGATGAGGTGGGGGTTTTGAAGCGGGAGAGGGAGAGGGATTTGAAGAGGAGGCGGGAGGAGGAGTGTCAGGGGAGGGGGAGGGGGAGGTAGGGCTGATGGGGGGTAGGTAGGTTGGCATGAGATGGTAGAGGGTTCATGATGTATATAATGATGTATCGCGAGTTCTATAAACAAAGTAAGCGAGCCACCCATCTCCTATTTTCCCATCCAGCAGCCCCCCGAAACGCCAACGCATCTCCATTTAAACCAGGCCCTACTGTCCCCCAATCTGTCCCCTAGGCACCGGTCTGATCCAACTCACCGCCAAATTAACCCCAATCGAGATCGCCCCGATGATCCAGATGACTCGGGCGTAATGACTCCCATTATACCGAAAAATAATCGCAAAGATAATACCACCTAGATTCCCACTCGCGCCCACAATCCCAGATAAAATCCCATTAGCAAACGGGTGCACGTGCGGCACGACGGCGAAATTCGCCCCATTCGATGCATCCATAAAGATCGCCAGCCCAGCCACGAGGCCGAACATGGTCGCTTCGTGATGCGGGTTGGAGAGGCCGATGGCGAGTTCAAAACACCCCATTGCCACGCCGCAGAACACGATCCAGAGTTTCTTCGCCCACACGGAATGCGTGTATTTGTAGATGATGTCAGCGACGACGCCGCCGAGGGGACGGAACACGACGTTCAGCAGGCCGAACATGGCGGCCCACCGACCGGAGCCGGTTTGGCCGAGAGACGGGAAGTTTTTGAGGTAGTAGGAGCCGATGATGGAGTTGATGGCGAGTTCGCCGCCGAAGGAGCACGCGTAGGGGGCGGCGAGGGCGAGGGTTTGGAGGGAGAATACGACCGTCATTGATTCTTTGAAGGTTGGGGCGACGATGATTTCGCCGCGTACGCCGTCTTTGGCGCTGGGTGGCGTTACTTGTGCTTCGACTGCCGGGACGGTGTCGCGTTTTTCGTCCATGGGGAGTTTTTCGGAGGAGCCTTTGAGGGATGGTGTGCGGGATGGGTTTGCGGAGGATGCGTTTTCGGCGATGAGGGTTGAGAGGACGCGATGGCGTTCGGACCATTTCCCCGTGGGTGTGTCTTCGGCTGTGAAAAGGAGGCCCATGGCGATGGCGGTGATGATTATGAAGGGGACGATGAAGGATACGCGCCATGCCACGTGAGGTGTGAGACCTTGATCGTGGACGAAGGAATCGAATATCGCTGGCATGACGAAATACCATGAGGCTGTTAGAGTAGGTATGATGATATCGTGAGTTGGATGACTTACAGTGATACCACCACCGGAATTTCCCCAGCCTCCAGCTAAGGCATTTGCAGTGCCCACGACGTTCTTGTCGAAGAAGCCGGTACACCAGACCTGGCAAGGCACGAACGAGGCACCGAGGACGCCGATGAAGAATCTCAATGCGATGAGTCCTTGAGGTGTCGTGACGAGACCCGCCATAGCAGTCGGGATCGCACCTGCGAGTAAAGTACCGATGAAAACATATCTAGGACCGAATCTGTCGCAAAGCGGGCCAGCTGCCGCTCGAACGAGTAAAGTACCGGTGAGACCCATGATATTGGAATTCGCATAATCGGCTTGGGTCATGCCGAGATCTTTGCGGATTGTAAGAGTCAAGAGCGGTGGAAATGCATACCTAGGTGTGTTAATTTTGCCTTCGGAGGATGGGATTTAAGTCGACGTACCAGGATAGAAATGCGACCATGAATCCAGACCAGGAATAGAAGAAGGTTCGGCCATATTTGTTGATTGGGTTGAGGATTGGAATGGATCGCGCTTTCAGGTTTAGAGGGTTGACCTCGGGGTTCGCCCATAGGTGAGAAGCTTTGAATGGCATTTCTGCTTTCTTAGGGAAGATCAGAATTATCGACTCAACGCTGCCGTGGCGAGTAGCTATCCGTAAGCTCAGCTTCGAACACAGGAAGTTAGCGAGCAATTGAGAGTAACGAGCTAATTTGTTCTGGTATCCGAAATATGGAAGTACAACCCCATAGATATATACCTCTCAAACCCAATTCACATGTCTCCTACTTTGGCATTCAAAGTTGAAGATCTCCTTGGATATCGTCAATTCTCAGTCCTTATCTCTCGGTAGTAACTGAGGTATGACTTCTCCACGGCCCCAGATTCGCTTCTGGCGCACGTATGCGGCCAAAAGCTGGGCGCCACGGACCCAAAGTTGCCCCCTGCGCGAAAATGGATAAGATGGCGTGGATAGTTGTGAGATTCGTGAAGAAAAATGGAAATCTGTCCTTCTTCCACGGAGATCTGGATGAGGATGAGATGGTGCTAGGAGATGTAGTTCGGTGGAGTAGGAGAAATAGAAATAGGACGGCAAAGCTATTAGGAAGGGAAGACTAGATGGAATAGGACAACTATTGCGTTCAGAAACTTGACTTGAGATACAGATGGAAGAGGCTACGGAGTAATAAGCAACGAATCCCTCGCGCGATAGGGCTGCTCTTCGAACATCTCATCAATCCATACCAAATCATAAAGAACAGAAGATACGCATCTCACTAGAGATCATCGTCACATCCTGTCTTTTACCAGCAGTGCCATCGTCGTACTGTACACGGTGTATCTCCAACCTCGATATCTCAAACCTCAATCTCATTCGTCCCCAACACCCCACGCCCTCTCGCCTCGCTGATAAGGAAAAGTCTTGTCCGAGGCCACGTACTTGGCAAACCCAACTCTGCTGCATTTACAGTATATGCATTTCGGGGGCTGAGACCTGGCTGTCCAGAGCTGGGAGACTTGGCTTTCTTATATCTCTCCGGTTGGCGCGAGCGACTGGCGTGCGGAGAACCCGGAGATGTTGAGATGAGGCTCTAATCTGCCTGCCAGGGTGAGAGCATGAGAAGGGATGATAAGGAGATAGTAGAGTCTATATTATGGATGCATATGCTGTGACTTAAGAGAGAGACTTGGATATGGATGCTAGAACGTGAATTCGAACTTGGACTTACTAAAGGTAGAGATCGGCGTGATTTGTGTGAGTTGACACTGGTGGTACGCCGACGCTATCGTGAGCGAGTGTTACGCTGCATGTTGATCCGCGTATATGGTACTTAAGGTGGTGACTTGTCGATAAGGAAATTCATAGATGAATTAATAGACTTGCGCCTTTCAGTTGCTCAAATGGTTCCACCATATACGCGGAGACATTTTCGGCTTCCATGATTTGAGTTGACGGTGTTGTTCAAACGAGGCGATGAAATTTTCTCCGGTTCGCCAAGATGTGGCTGGAGTTGAAGTTGTGGCTGAAAGCGAGATCACATGATTGGTCCCCTTCAATCTCCAGCTCCTCTGTTTGGTTTCTCTTTAAGTGAGGCATATCTTGTAAGTCATCGGAGATGTCGGCTCTTAAGACAGAGGACTTCCCATTCCATTTGAGACGTGACAGGTCTGACGCCTATCTCAAAATGAATTGGTATTCAAATATTGTGGCTAGAACAAGTTATCAAGTCTGTAATATGGGCTCAAGGCATGAGTTCCTGGCGCACTTCCATGCACAATTGAAAGTCCAAGAGACATAACCATTGCCAATTGAAAAGGATCCCCGTGAATGGTACAATGAAGCTTTCACAACCACGCTCGGCCAAAAGGTGAAATCCACAAGTTCCATCAGTACCACAGAGTAAAATGAGTAACGTCAAAGGCAGCCGAAGACCTCCAAAGCTCAAATCATGTTTTCCATCATGTAAACCCCCTGCCATCCATCTCACACTTGATTCCCCTCAGAAAGAAAACCTACATATATCATCAAACACACAACTTACATCAAAAATCGCCGAAATTACACAAGGCACATCTATTCAATCTCACTGGCGGATTTCTATTCTTGGAATTCAAATGGTTTAAACCAGTAGGCCACGGATACTTTCTGCAGCGTCGCGTTAGTTCAGGCAGTCTGTCACGTAAAGCAAGCAAGCGTATGGCTCGGATCGCATCTCGCGTGGTGGTGCGCGATCAGATTTCCGCTAGAAGGTCGCTAGAAGCTTACGTACTAGTTTAGTGCCAGGCTAGTGTACGATTAGTTGAATCCTTCTAACAATCGAATAGGGATTGACATAAGCTTATTGAGCGTGATAGAAATCGATTGTGAGTAGAGCTGGAGGAAAGTTAGATGCAATGGTGAGTTCTCAGCTGGCTTTTGTAAGTTGGCAGTACTGTAGGCTTACAGACACACCTCCGAACTAAGACCTCCGATAGTTCGGCGCTTTTATTCCTCGGAGGCAGGTGTGATGGGAATTCTCAAAACAATTCCCCCGACCGATGGAGTAACTCATGAAGCATCCGTATACTGCGGCCCTGCCACTCAGGGTTCTCAGAGAGAAACTCCGAATAGACTCAAGTGGAGAGGAGAGATATCGCCGATACCAGAAAAGTCGGCACAAGACGGCTCTTCATCGTCTGGTTTTCGATGCCAAAAAAAGATACAGCCCACGCTCTAAACTAACTCACTCATAAGGCAAAATACAGTCCAGCGCAGAGCGAATGCCATGCGAGCCCGCCATACGCGTACGTCCCGAGACAACGGTACTTTCGAAGCGGGGAGGAGCATACCAAGAAGGCTTTAGGGCTTTCTTTCACATTGTGAGAGGTCCTGAGTGCGAATTGTCTCCGTGATGGAATGGAGAGAACCCTTCTCCCGTGCTTCTCTGCCGCAATGGTGCGTGCGCTTTTGACAAGCGAGGTAGTTTAGGGGGGGGAAGACAGGGATTAGGGGGGACTGCCACGTGGGTGAGATGCAGCGAAGCAGGGGATAGACGTTGGACCCTTGGTTTGACGTATGGTTTGTTGGACAGGGCAGGCAGGGTGTGATTTATCCGGCTGCAGGGAATTGGAAAGTCGGGGAGATGACGGCGTTTGTCTGTAGGGCTCGGGGGTAGGGCGGGGATATTTGGGAGTGAACAATAAAGCTGTTTTATCAATTCTTTTCTTTCTTATATTGTTGTCTCTTTCTCAAGTGTTTTTCTTGTACCATGTTACAGGAGCAAGGCACCGTAGAGCGGGTAGGATAGCGTTCTCAGGGTTTCAAGATCGTCCCTTGCATGTTACCTAAATAAAGTACTCTAGCAAGTACTTACTTAAGTAGGTACACCATGAAACCAAGTCTGCCAGAAAGCAGTCTTCCATCCGCCGTAGCCTACTGCACACTCCGCACCACTCCATCGTAATAAATACTCCGTGAGTAGAAGGGGGAGAAATTAATTGAATTATATAACTATATAGAGTAGGATATACCCTGGTTACTTACGTAACTAAGCTAGCTTTTACGCCTTTCGCACATATTGTGCTACACCATTCACTATTGTAGCGACCATACACTTCTCGTAATAGGGCTAGTAGTTTAAGCTAAGCTACATCTCAGCCTGTGAGAAGCGAGAAGATATCAGACGCACACGTGGGGAACGGTCTTCCCCAACCGCACTCCGCGCCAAAACGGCATCTTATACTACCAACCTCCTCGCCACTCAAAAAGGGTTCTCTTGTGCCATTCACGCAAAAACCTCCCGTTGGACCACGGAGATCCGTCGTGATGTGCACAGGAGGTATGATGCTGACATGGAGCGAGCTTGTTATTGTGGAGTGCCACGCGAGCTGACCTGAGCGGCGGAGTCGGGTCGGCTTGGAAATGGATAAGTAAAAGATGGTTGAACGCCGATGGTGCATTCCGATATTTTTCTTTACATCGAGAGACAAAACTGTTTTTGAGAGTTACTTCAGTTCTTGAGCTTCATTTCGGATCAGAAAGAACAAGACCAGTCTTCTCGCTCTCTTCTACAATCACATTCATATCAATCCTCACCATGTCAGAACCAACAAGTCGAAGCCGAACCAACCTACGAAAAGCGCCGAAACTCAGAGCTTCCTGCGATGCTTGCAGTTCAGCCAAAGTAAGATGCACACAAACAAAGCCATCATGTGCGAGATGTTCAAAGCATGATGTCCCATGTGTATATGGAATCTCCAGGAGGTCCGGAAAGCGAAGTGCGGAAAGCTACCAAGCCATGAGGAAGAATGCGGAGCTGGAGCTGGAGCTGGAGATGTCCAATTCTCCTGCCGAGCTCGATGTTGATTTTCTCGATGCTCCGTTCAACCTTCAATCGACGGGTCAAAGCACTCCCGCGACGTCTGTCATGGATATGGAGTTTGTTCATCAACCTCATATCACTTCCAATGGTCTCCCAACACCGCCAATGGCTATGAATGCAGAGTTCCTTGGTTCGACACCTTGTCTCGACTTTCCAGCTTCGCCATCAATATCATCTCTCGATTCATCAAATCAAGACCAATATCCATCCTCCCCATCCTCCTGTCCCGATCTCCCAGACTACATCAAAACCCAACTCAAAGACTGGGCCTTCGACAACATCTACATCTCCAACCTTCTACCCAGTCCGCAAGTCTCCCCCAAAACCGCCGCCTGTCCCTCCTTCTTCGACTTCGAAAAGCGGGATAATGAAAACCACGAGTCTAGCCCGCTCGAATATACTTTCCCACCGTCGTCTCATCACGTAGACTCACCACCACCCATCTTCAAGCCCAGCTCCATCTACTCTCCAAGCCCGACCTCATCCCCAGATTACATGGTCTTCAACAATAGCTCCCACCAAGACTTCTCCGACACTCTCATCCGCTCCATCGAAAGCGACAACTATTTCGACCACGTCCCACCCCCGCCAAAACCACACACCTCAAAGCCCTCCGCACCATGCAACTGCACCACCAACATAATCAGCACCCTCTCCCACATCCCCCCTCAAAAATCCTACGACATCTCCCTCGCGCACCTCCAAGAAACCCTCAAGCTCGCCTCTGACGCCCTAGCCTGCGCATGCAGCACCAGCAACCCGTCGCTCCCAATTTCGCTCTCCCTGCTCACCGCGCGCATCGTCTCGATCCTTGAGTCGCTGTGTCGGCGCGCGCGTGAGGACTCTGAACAGCAGCAAGCTAGCAGTGAGAGGCTGGATATGGCGGGGAGTGGAGATCGGTATAGCTTGGGCATGTATCAGATTGCGAAGGAGGATGAGAGGCGGTTGAAGGTGGAGATGCTGGGGTTGCAGATTAAGAAGGCGGAGTTGCTTGTTGTGTGCAGTAGAGAAGTGGTGGCGAGGATGGGGGAGCGGGATGCGCAGAGTGTGGTTAGTGAGAAATTGTTTGGATACCTGGGACAGCAGGTTGAGGGGGTTAGGAGGGCGTGGGAGGGGAGAGGGGGGGAGGCTTGAGGGGTGGAGTTGAATATATACATATATAAATAAATGAGGAGATACCCAAATAGTACACAATATACAATTTCAACATGAGTTACAATATCGGATCTTCTGTGCTTGGTGACTTCATCCAGTCCCTCATCTCTTCCCATCCCCTTACTCGTTACACCAACACCAACTCCACTTCCAAGTAGTTACACATCTATGATTTTCCTACTCGTCTACACACGTCCACAATTTATAGAAACAGAAATCAAGTACTTGGCACACAAAGCTCCCAAAATATACTTCCTATATCCAGAGCTTCGATTACAGAATCGAGAACCGAAGAACAGCGAGGCGAAGCTAAGACAAAATAAGATCCCTTTCGTGCAAAACATCGGTAAAGCTAAAACAAAATCTAGATAGCAACAAGCACATGGTACAGAATAAAAAAAATACTCCATCTAGCGAAATCTCAAATCACTCACGTGCTTACTTACAAGACCATCATACCACAGCTGTTCTCTCAACCACATTTCTTTTCCCCATACCTGTCCATCCCAATTGCCCATCCCCATCCACATCATTACCAGCAACACTCCAGAAATCCACAAAGCAGAGAAGGCGCCTTACGTCACGTCTCGCGTTGCCCTTGCGTGCGACGAGGTGCCCACTGTCTAGGTGATAATCCAACTGCTGCTGTAATATCGATAGCCCATTCGTCAGCGAGTGAGTCAAAGCAAAGAACAGGAAATCCGCCTCACGAAACCCAGCCCAGCGGCCCGCTGAACCTTTATATCTACCCCGAGTAACCGGATTAAATTATGTCCGGTATGCGTACGGACGTACTGTATCGCCAGGCTCTCCACGTGGTAGAGTATGCATTTGCACTTCCGTACCTGCACAAGTCAAGTCGTGCGTCTGTACGACAGTGCGAGGTTGGGTAGGGTGAGATGAGTGTACTGAAGCTGAGATGAGACTGGAATTAACACACTTAACACTTTCCAACGTCCCTTACTTCAAACTAACCCCTCTATCTTCACATCAACCACTGCAGCACAAACACGTATACCTAGAAGCCTAGATCGTCCCAAGGTTCCTCGAAAATTGTATGCTTCGTCTAGCCCGGTGAACGATACACAAGACGACTTGCTTGTAGTGAATTGCGATCGAGGAGATATACCACCTTCAAGCTTCGATGGATAAAGTCACTATCAATATCTGCAGTAAGTCAAATCAACAGCTGCATGATTGCGTCCCATCTCATCTCTGCTTCTTCTCTAATAGATCATTCTCCGTTTACAACCCCCCTATATCTCGGACTTTCCCCCCCGCTTCCCTCCCGCTTCCCTCCCGCTTCCAGCTCATCTTGGCCGTCTTTCCGCTTGGTTCCTGCATGTGACACATCCAGCCTTCATGACGAAGCCCTTACAGCCGAGTTGGAGGGATATAGCATGCTCTACGCATAGTATAGTACCTGCAAAGTTCCTCTCTTGCAAATATGATATCTAATATGATGAAGAGAGGCCATTAGTGTATGGATTCCCATAGGTATTTGTCACTGTTTGTATGTTATTCAAGGGAGAAGAAGGTAGGTGGGAAAGGAAGGAGTGAGAGGATGTGGATTTAACATCTCATCGCAACTCACCGAGAACAACAGCCCCAGCACCTCTAATAGAAAACAGATTATGAAGAACCCGTATTTGGACTCGATTACTTGGACGTACAAACTTGAGGATTGGGTGATGCTGCCGAAAACGCTTGAAGTCCATTCAACGGAATCGCAGAGGGGTGTTACACGGAAAGGCAAGTTGTAGACAGCCCTAACAGAAATCATTTTGCTAAACTTCTATAACGTAGAAGAAGTCCAGAGGCTGGGGAGATGTCACGGACTTTGTGGCTCACATGGCTTAATAGAACCAAATCGACGGTCCACGTAGCTGGGTGAGGTTTTAGATAGTAAAGAAAGATCAAGAAAGCGGGAAGAGTGACGCTTGCTGATATGTGGGATGTAGGGACCTTGTAGAGTGCTATGAGAAATGTCGAAGACTGGGTGTTCTAACGAGACATGCGATCGCTACACGATATGTGTTAGACGTAGAAGTCAAGATAGAGCGCAATAAAACACCCTCCATGTCAAGAACAGGGGGCGCAGTATCAATTTACCACTTATGTCAAGGACACACTAGCAATCTAAACGGCCATTGCACATACAACATACAGATATCATACAATTCTTCTACACTACAACTCCAACTCCCCACGGAAATTCGGCTTCTGCTCTATCATCGGAGGCTGGACCTTCGGGGCAGTAGCCAGCGGGTTCCACTCGGCCTCCTCAGGGTGACCAAGCCCAGGCGGTGGTTTCCAAGTGACTATTCCATTTTTCGCGGCCTCGAGTCGTTTCCGCTGTCCTTCTTCTCCTGCTCTGCCGAGGACGCCGGCGATGAGTTGAATACAGCGGACACTGTAATACACATTAGCTCGTGGGATCTGGTAAACATAGGGGAGTATGTATCATACCTGTCATCGTTTGCGGGTATTGGGTATGTGACCCAAGTTGGATCAGCGTCTGTATCTATGACACCGATAGTGGGGATATTATTCAGGCCACATTCATGCAACATAATATAATTCTCCAACGGATTCAAGCACACCACGAGATCCGGCTTCAAGGGAGGCCACTCCTCTAATTTCGCCTCGAATCCGGTGGTGATCTCTACATCATCCCTATCGACGACCTTGAGATCGCATTTCGCGAGAAGTTGATCGCCGTTCGTGATGGTCCCTGGTATCCAGCGCTCGAATAGATGGCACCCCTTCGATAATGTCGCAGCCTTCACCACAGATGACGTCTGACCTGCGCGTGTTCCGACGAACAGGACCAGTCCTCCGTGATATGTGACGCCCTCCACTACCTTCGCTGCTCGACGTAGATGGGCAGCTGTTTCTTCCAAGGAGATGATATGCACGCCCTGTCGAATACCAAAGATATATCTCTGGTTGGCTGGATTCCATATACTCGTGCTGTGTCCCAAATGACTCTGACTTGCCATCAATAGCTCCAGTGTGACTTCGTGAGGCTTAGGTGGATTTTCGACCAGGCTGTCTGGTTTGTAATGCGGCTCGATGTACGATCCAAGTTTTGCTGAGCGTTTCTTCAATTGTTGCTTGAACATGTAGTTTTCCTTTACTTCATCCTTCGCTGGAGGAATGTATGTATTGGTGAAGTGCAATGGACTGATTGGGACTGGAGAAGAGATTTCGCCTTCACTGCTGCTTTCGATTGGAGTCTCGCGCGGTTCGTGAGCCGTGGTATCGAAGGTTAGGGACCGGAGGAAGGATTTTCGGAGAGGGGGAGAGAGCGCCTTGCGGCCTACGATGATCAATTAGCAAGTGAGTCCATTCAACCGAAAGAGAGGGTTTATTACCATGCCGTACGGCTACATTTCTTAGTATCATCGTTGTTATAAATGTACTTCGTCCGATGCTCGGGTCAACTTTTTTGAGACTCGATGCATTACGCGCTAACGAGCTCGAGATCATGTGACCTTGGCTTTACTTAGCGCGCCTAGCCCTGGAAAGATACCGATATTACATGGGTAATCGAAGTATCTCCTAGGTACTTAAAAGGCAGTAAATATTTAAGAAGTAGAGCCGAGTGTGATCCTAACAATTATGGTCATATTATTGAAGTCAAAAGCTTCAGTGGGATCTCCAAGTTGCTAGAGAGTCGGAAGATGATGCAAAGAGACTAGACACATGGATAGTAATCTTAAAAATCTCATTACAAGTAGGTATTTAGGTGATGCCTCGCAAAATGACAAAACGCTAGAACCTGTTGTACAACCAATGTCTATTTACAATGGATCACCCCAAAGACGCTCATACAAATACTACCCATCTCATATTAACGACTCGTAGCTCGAGTCAAAGTAAAGACGCCAACAATAACAACGGCAAGCGTAACAATCGCGCCCGGCAATAATAATTCATTAGGCACCCCGGCAATAACTTGAGTTTCTATAGGCTTGGCGGCAGCCTTTCTCGATCGAGATCTCACAGGAGCTTCCTCCTCACTTTCGTCGTCGTCGTCGGATACGACTCGCTTTCGCTCGCGAATGGTCTGGGATGGAAGTGGACTTGGTGCTTGACTGACTACTGGTTGAGGATCCAGAGTTGCACTGATGGGTGATTTCTCGGGGTCGTGAACGAACAGATCCACCTTATCACGGTGCCCTTGTCGGGCAAGCAGCACGGCTTCCACCAGATCTTGGTCAGTCGTAATCGAGACTGTATCTCCATCGTCGTCTAGATAGCTGAGAGCGAATCCTGAGCTACCAAGGCAGCCATTTTCAAATGTGGCGGCACCTCCAACTGCCTCGACTTCCGATCCAAGTTTCGCAATCACAGCAGCAATGAGCTCTTCTAAACCGTGGCTGCTAATAACTTGCAGCCTGTGGACCCGACCGCTGGGAGCCTTGAACTTGAAAGGAAATGCGACTTCTTCCGGTGGAACGTCGGCAGCTCGGCTAAGAACAGAGTGTGGAGGAGAATCAACACCGACATGAGAAGCGGAATCACCTGGAGCGACGCTGACATCTACTAGTCGTTCGTGGCCTCTTGACATGTCAGGAGACATTAAAGATCTCCCGCCCGTTGTGTGATGATGACTTCCTTCCCCGGACATGATCGACTCGGTTTCGTTTTCGAGTGACATCCAGAACTTGTTCCATGCCGGGCCCTCGCTATCGCCAGTCGACATGGTGTTTATCTGTTCCAGCGTGGCGTAAGTAAGTTTGAGAACATCAACCATTCCTACAATTTCGCCGCCCTCGTTCATAACTGGAAGATTGAGATAATGGCCATCTGGGATCGTTAGCATTTTCTGTTCCTGAAAGTAGTAATGTCCATCACAAACCATGCATCTTTCTTAGAGCAGCTTGAATACTCATATCCATTGGGGCAAAATCAGGGTGTGGTGTCATTACACGAACAACGCTGCAGTTGGCAGGGTCCAAACCCGGTGCAATGACTCGGAGAACAACATCTTTGCTAGTAAATATACCAGTAATCGAGTCTTGATCTTGCACTAAGACCGCTGTAGTATGATTTTCCTTCATTTTCGCTGCAGCTTCCTTTACAGAGGTTCGCACACTAACTGTAACCGGAGGTCTTCCATCCAAGACCGATTCCAGTGTAGGACCCGACATTTTCGATCGAAGAGCTTCCACATATTGAATGATCTGCTGAGGCTGACTTGACCCCAATTCGGATTGAACGCCCTCCAGAGCATCATACAGTTTCCTTGACGAGCTGTAGGCTCGTTCTAGCTTCTCCATTGCATCGTAGAAACACTTCGTGATATCCAGAATACCAGAGATGTCTTGGTTTTCGTCCATAACTGGAAGATGACGGAAACCCTTACGAACCATCAGATCTAATGCGTCGGTAGCACTGGTGTCTGTCCGCGCACAAAGAGGATTCTTGGTCATGATCTCAGATATCATGATACTGCTGGCCTTCACACCTGCGCCCACCACTCGGAATGCAAGATCTTTTGCTGTGAAGATTCCAGCAATGCGGTCATCATCGTCGGTTACGAGAACGCAGTCCTCTCTCTTCGCTGCCATCAATTGTGCCGCCTCAGCGACAGTGGTATTGGGTTTTATTTGGAGGGCTTGACTCGGTCGCAGGGCAAGGACTGTTCCAGGGGGAGCTTTTCTAGTTTGTCGAGCTCGCCCCGTTGTGTGTTTCTTTTTGCTCAAATCTGTCTCGATCTTTCTTCGGATGGCCTGGAGAGATGATTAGCAGAGCGTGCATCCATTGATAACCGTTTTCCCCTTCCATACCTCATCCCTCTTCGTCTGCTTCTGTCTGCTGGCACTCATCGTGGATCCTCCAGCGTCGCTTTGTGCTGTTGAGCTCGAATGTGTATGTACATCTAAGGCTGGACGTGGTATCGCAGATGCTGGACTGTTGTTGAATGCAGGCATGGTACCTCGGCCTTGTCCACGGCTTGGGGTCCCTCTCATGGTACCAGCGCTGGAAGCCATGATGGTAGTCGAGCAGAGCAATGCAATGCAATGCCACGTACGAGTGGACAATGATTAAGCGCGGAATGAAAACGTGGGACGCTCGAGTCTGGCGAGTGTGGGCGGATTACTCGAACAGACTCTCGAGCTGTCAGGGCGTCTAGAAATGTTTTTGACAACCTTGGAACCTGGGAAGGGTTGATATGGAAACACGGACGGCTGGGACCGAGAAAAGCGGGTCCCACATTGGGGTTGCTCTGCAGCAACAAGCGTTGTTTACGCGAAAACACCTGTGGGACGTTGACCCAAGAATATTGATACTATTCAGATCAACCAAATCAATCCACAATCCTCAAAATCACAAACTCCAAACTACAAACTACAGACTACACATTTCATATCGCATCTCCTCTGGCCGCGAAGACACCACAGTAGAATCAACCCTTCTTCCACGTCACCGGCCTGAGGAGGCCTTTCCCTTTTCCCAAGGCTCGATTCGAGTCGACCACTGCTGAGAGGTCCTACCATCTCTATCTGCCCGGCCTAACGGCTTGCGCTGCGTGAGGTGAGTTTGTCAATTTCATAAGGTATCTTTGTGGCAAGATATGGACGGATTTGGGATAATCGATAAATCATATGCCTTTACACCCCAAGGAGATTGTACTGCCGGAAACTGGTTACATGGAAGGGTTTCAGTAAAACTCGAGTACTAATACTTCGCAGTCTCGGAACCTACAGGTTTGCTTAATTGCAATACTTTCAACGACATTCGACACTTCCGAACTCTTCAAGCATTCATAATGCTGTCAAATCCAACCAAAACCCTTCACAACCGCCAACGACAACACCGACGACAAAACTCGACACCAACGGCATTCGAACCCGTGAAGGCAAACAACCTGCCAAATATACAAAAACATGGCGCACATCGACGCGGAATGAGTCTAGATCAACGGCGACGATCTACACCTCCGCAGGATGTAATGGTAAGTAATACTAACCTAGGATATCAAACGACACAACAACAGCATATATTGCGAGAAACGCAGCAGCAGAGACTGGTACGCCCGGGCCAGCACTTCAACATCGACAATGATGAGAACTACCTAAGTTCACCAGCCATCACCCCCCAAAGACAATCTTTTGATGCCGGATGTATCAATTACGGAGAGCGCGCACCGCCTCATTACAACTATTCCGGACCAATCAATGGCTTAACATACGTCGACCCAAACAACTTTTCTGGGGCCAACGACTTCAACCTATTCGCGACAGATGGAGCTTTGACTCCTTCAGCCTTCTTGGATTTCTCTGCGGAGTTTGTCCATAGTAACGGCATGCAGAACGAGAACAATGGGAGCAGAAGGTCTTCATGTGGGAGGAGAATTAGCGGAGGGATATTGGACAGAGTTTCCCAATATGAAAACCTGGCTTTGCAAGCTCCAAACAGACCTATCACTCCTCCAAATCAGAATGTTTCGAGTAAGTTCGGATCGCTTGATTTCTGCATAGAGTACTAATGTGCTCTAGATTACTTTCCGCCTACTCCTATGGATACCCCTCATGATAGGATGGTCAAACAAGAACCAATGAATCAGCGCTTCCTAGACTCGTACGATACATCTATGGAAGAGACTATCAAGCCAAAGAGCAACCAGAGAGCCAGGGGAGTTTTCGAGGACATGCGAAGGGAAGCAGAAATGCGTACCATCTCGAGTCATCCTCCACCTGGACCTATTCCGATGGCCAACAATTTTGATTCTGCTCCAATGCCGACAGCTAATTTCATGAACATGTCAACCCTGGATATGGAATTCTTGAAGAATGAGAACGCGTTCAATGACCCGCAGTACTCGCCAGTGATTGCAGATCCATCCCCGGCATTGTCGTATAATTCATCACCGGAAGTATCGCACAGAACGCTCCATAGCGACCCTTTCGTGAACACTCCGTCTATGACTGCCTCTGGCATGTCCTACCCAGATCCACCGTCCACAAGCACTCATTCTGTGCCAGAGTCTCCCGCATCGCATTCACCGCACCGTCGCTCGGAATCAGTTGATAGCATTAATATCGATGAGACCATTACGGACACAGGAATCACCATTGATGATATTGCAACTTTTATTTCAGGTCCGGACGCGCATGACGGCAAATGGATGTGTCTTTTCCCCGATTGCGGGAAACGATTTGGACGAAAAGAGAATATCAAATCGCATGTTCAAACTCATCTTGGCGATCGACAGTTCCAGTGTCCGCATTGCCAGAAGTGCTTCGTTCGACAGCACGACTTGAAGCGTCATGCGAAGATCCATAGTGGAGTCAAGCCTTACCCATGTCAGTGTGGTAATAGTTTCGCACGACATGATGCACTCACTAGGCACAGACAACGAGGGATGTGCATCGGCGCTTTCGATGGAGTGGTTAAGAAGACAGTCAAACGTGGACGCCCTCGCAAGGCTAGACCTGATGACGAGGATAGATTAAAGAAGTCGTCAAGGACTCGCAGCAAGAATAAGGCAATGTCTTCCGCTTCGTCAAACAGTGGTAGTTCGGAGACCACCGGCCACTCCCCACGAAGCGAAGTTGATGTACTGGACGAGCAGTTATTCGGAAATTATCAATATCCTCCAGCTTCTGCGGCCCCCGAAAGAGCAGCGATAGACCACTCTCAGTCGCATTCTCCAGCTGGAAATGCTTGTGTTTCCCCAACTGCCATTCAGAGCGCACCATCTCCTGCGGCATTCAGCATTCATTCGAACTATTCGCGCCACGGTTCGATCTCTGAGCATCTTTCATCTCCTCCCGGATCTCCAGCGCGAAGCCAGCACAGCCAATATCATTCCCCACCTGGTCTTTGTGATTCTTCATCTTCGCCTGCACCGAGCAATTACTATGACATGGATAGCATTTCGAACCATGGTGAAGTGCTGCAGACACTATCTCTTGCGAATATATCCGAGCACGACGATCAGATGTTCCTCCAGGCATTTGCCGCTGCAGGCGCGACCGGCATGAGTCAACTTGAGAGCGATCCCGATATGCTCCTAAGCAAATTCGACGACCCCTTTGCCAATCTAAGCAACGAGGACCCCTTCAAGGACGACACTGATGTCTTCTTCGGCAGCCCGTAATCGAACACAAATGGCCGGACCAGTACTTAAAACATACGAACCGAAGTTTGTGTACAGCCTACGTGGAGGCAGAAGTTGACTCAGGAAAGTCCTTGAAACTGTATCAATATGTATTCTTGGGCTGGATCCTATCTGGGCGAACACAAGGGAGAAATTTATGAATATGCTTTTTTATCTGGAAAAATTCGCACGAATTCCCTTCCTTTGGCGTTGTGTTTATATTGGATAACTTTCTTTTGGGCTGCTTGTTTTTTGGAGGGATGTTCACTTGTGCGGGGCTCGCTGGTAGCAGGCAGGCAGGCCTCATATGCAATCGATCTTTTATGATGTTAATGATGGTGGGGTGGGGATATACGGAAATCAAAATGTGGCGGTGGTAAAGCAAGCGCAGGGCTTTAGTTAGTTGTGAAAAATAGGATATGAGAAATTACGGAATTCTTTTGGTGAAATTTTGAAACTGGAGTTGCGGTTTGTGTATCTTGTCATGATTTGTATTTGTGAGTGAAGTACCATACCTCTATCTCCTAGCAAGATTGGATTATTTTCGTGCTCAAGATGAGGTGTCTCGGGTAACTTAAATCTCTTCTTAAATTTTAATGAGAGAGACTGAAATAATTTTTGAAGAAGTTTCACTTATGGGCTACATTAGGTGTGAGATTGTTCCTGACCGTGTTTTGAAATCTATCTTTAATAGTAATTAGTTTCGCGCTAGTAGATTTGTTTCCCTCTCTTCTTAGACTAGTTATTATAAAGTAGATAGGTTACTATAGTTGTCACTACATCTCACTGGCTTGAATATGTATCACACTTACCGATGTCGCCGCCAGGATGACACACACGAGTTACGATGTCGTAGATTTCTAAGAAGATCAAGCACCACTTCGTCGTCGCGCCATCAACCGTCAACTCGACACATCTGTGTGACGCTATCCCCATGAGATAATGTCAGAATATGTCACAGTGACCAAAATTCCCATTCCAGCCTCCTTTAACGTCTCGGTCCTGCGGCAACGAGCAGAGTTATATCTGCGATACTGAAACAATGAGCTCTCTATTGTACACATTGTGGACTCATGATGACCGCATTAATAGATGCTTGAGTTTGTCTGATGAGAGAAACTTCTCTCGGGTAGATGACAGTGATTCTTAAGGGTTAAGTAGGATCTTGTCAAACGTGGTCGAGCACTTGATACAGGTATCAGCTCACAATAATTGAGTTGAAAGATCATTCAACGTCAAATTTCAGGAACAAAGCCGAAAGAGCAAATCTCTCGGTCATGCCGCCCCATGTCCTCTCTTTTCTCTTTTACTCCTGGATTGTGAGAATCACCTTGTTCGAGAGTCTCGCTGAACTAGCTATCGCGATGACACAGTGAAGATACTTGGCTAAGTAGGTTGCCTTTATTGTTCCATCGTGCGGCTCCTGGCAGAAGGCGAGACAACACAAGTGCTTTGGCTTGTGCGAACAAAGAACTAGACGAAACGTATGTCTTCTATGAAAATGCTTTCCGTTTTTCTTTCAAAGACTTCCCCTTCTCTTCTGAAAGGTAAATCTGACCAAAATCCGAATGCGCGCCTAAAAGATTCAACGCCGTGTCTAAGTTCTCGGTCGTCCCTCTCAGACCATTCCGATAGTTCTTCATTTTACCACATTCTCAGACGCGATTGGCAAACCGACATGCCTCCTTCGGACTCGTGGAAATCGTACCAAAACATTGATTATGAGAGTGAATTAGGGAGAAGAATTCGACAGGTTCTGCTTACCGCAGACTTTCCGTCCTTGTGTGACACCGCGGTTCAACTTCGTTCCTTACTGCTACCTTCGACTCGATCAAATGGCCAGAAGCTTACGTGCTCAATCGACCCCACCAAGTTTACCAGTGGTTGACAGAATGTTATAGTCGAGTTGAGGTTTTCAGATTCGGTATGTTGGATTGCTAGAATACGCCTTCCTGACGATCCCGTATACGACGCAGATATTGAGACATCCCTTCGAAGTGAGATCACGACAATGAAAGTTGTGGGCTCTCGCACCTCTATTCCGATTCCAGAAATCTACGGGTTCGATCTTTCCACCACGAACTCTTTCGGCTTCCGTTTCATGTTAATGCAGGCTCTTCCCGGCAGCATTCCAGAGCAATCCTTCGCGCGAACAGTACCACAGGAAGAATGGCACAAGGTAGCTGAGCAGCTTGCCGACTACTACTTCCAGCTCAGTAAACTTCGATTCGATCAAATAGGCAGACTATCCAGCACCGTCAATGGATCTGACTCGATCTCTGTTGTACCAATCAACGACACCGGACCCTTTTCCAGTTCTCTCGAATATTTCTATAGTACTGCAAGGAGCAAACACGCGCGATCAAAGCCGCACACAGAGGCGACGAGCAGTGGTCTACTGCTGCTATGATCCTCGAACATGCACTCCCGCATATGATCGTAGAAGACTATATACATGGTCCATTCCCACTTTGCCACATGGATCTCCATCACAACAATATCCTCCTCGACGATGAGTACAACATCACCGGTGTAATCGACTGGAGCAACGCCCAAACCGTCCCATTGGAACGCTTCATCATCGGCCCTGAGTTCGCGACTTTTCCGGGGCTTTCTGACGAGGAGCACGCTCCTCTGATTGCATTTCGAGAGAC
Source organism: Chaetoscypha palmicola (assembly GCA_003988945.1). Classification (NCBI taxonomy): domain Eukaryota; kingdom Fungi; phylum Ascomycota; class Leotiomycetes; order Helotiales; family Helotiaceae; genus Chaetoscypha; species Chaetoscypha palmicola. Next base: position 30,670 of record QYAH01000116.1, on the reverse strand, counting down.
GTTCGCGACCGCGCTGAGAGCAAAAGAGTTGGCTGCAAGAGTAGTGTCTGATGAGTCTCCTGTAATATCGGATATGCTTGGTACTCCGATGTGGGAAATTTTGTACAGATGTACAGTCAGTTTTCATTAGAGAGCCTGGTCAGACTCTCGATTAGTGTTGCGGCAGATGTATGGAGGTGATGCGAGGTTTGAAGATATCGTGACGTACTACATGAACGCTCCCATCAATTTTGTAGGAGCAAAGCCAGTCAGTGGGCCTCTGAGAACGTGAAGCTTGGGAAGGCACTTGTATGTAGTCTTTCTGTTACTTCAAGTTTTCTGTAGCTAAAGGCGACACGATTATGGGAACTTAGTACGCTCGGCGGTAATATTAAAAGGTTTTCTCCCGCAAGTCATAACGTGCTATCTTATAATTACCATACAAATTGGCGTACGCGCATCATCATCCAGGTATACCTACTTCTAAGGACCCGTTCTTAAGAATTATGAGGACGGTGCAGCTATATATGAGAAAGATACCACAGTTGACTTAAGTGTGATTTACTGTAAAGCCCCAAAGTCCTAAGGAGCTAGGATTCGAGATGATGTAACTGCTCTTCTAAATCAAGGGAATTCTACTACCTTTCATTGACAGCGTTACTAATTCAGTCGCTAATTGCTCAATTAAAGTGTCTATTAAACCCCTACTACTGCAGAGACACCGACGTTGAAGTACAGTACATATCCTAACAAGTCCCGTACCCAGTTTACAGGACTCTGCTGCTTGACAGGGAACAGAAATCGGCATGCAGTTTCTCTCGGCACACAGCCACTGATTAGTAGTAGCTCTGGGGGGGGGGGGGGGGGGGGGCTGCTAGACAAGGCAAGTTCGACAGTCCGTAGTTATTTCGACGCGTCGCTGGAATTGGTATAACTTTTGTAGTCGTTACGATCCTCTTTACTGTTGAATTATGATGTACTTATGTACATTCCCTAACAGACTAAATATAAGCGTGGATAGTATAAAATTAAAACACGAATTGTAAGACACGGGGTCGGGCCTTTTTGACAAAATAACACATCCTGAAACATCGCTGAATGATGCCATTAACTCGTAAAATGGATCACTGGGCCCTTCAGATTGAATTCAAACTCAGCCAAGCAAATGAGTATTTATGACGTTATGATAACACACCGCAGCTATCAACAGATCGAGGGATCTTTCCACTTTTACTCATGTGATGTACTGTACACATTATTTGAACTAGTAAGCACGACCCAGCAGTGAAGTGAAGATACGCGAGGTACTGCGACTGCTCCACTTTTAACGCTGAATGGTTGACCATCAACAAAGACTTGCACTCGATCGCGACCTGCAAGTTGACGGATGTGGCTCACCAACACCGAGATGCTTGTCGCTCGCTCGTAGTGAACTAAAAAAGCACATTGAAGTCTCGCGAACTACGGCAACCAAGACTTTATCTTACTCCTCCAAATCAGACTAAAATTGTTGAAATAATGTTTAGTAAGCCTGCATGGCCGTGAGTAGAGCAGAGATTTACACGTAACTGTGTATTAGAATCTCTGCCATCATAAAGAATATACATATATCAATCCAATTCTCAACAAAAGTATGGTGACCCCGCAAGACTTTTCCCCAGACACGGTACTGGGACAAGAGAGCTCACTATATCAGCCTGCTCACTGGCAAGCCTCTATAAAACAAAGATTTTTAACTTCCGTGCCGGGCGTCGTCACGAGAGTCGTACCCAGTAAAGAGGCTATGCCAAGGCACCAGTTGCGTGAAGCGAACTTGATGAGCCGCCACAACCTATCTGGAGCTCATGACATTGGACGCCAGGTAGCACGAGAATTAGGCGACGTCGACTATATGGTAGGCAGCAACGCGAGATTGGCGATGGGCAGAGCTGAGTTGCGTAGGGGCTGTTTGTTCTAGGGTACTTAGTATGTTATTGGTAGTGAAGCGAGCAGTTCAACTCACTGTGTAAGACGAACGATAGGCAATGTTGGAGAGTATGCGGTGACGCATAGCGAAGCAGTGAGTCAACTGCTAAAGTTGAGAGTAAGAATCTCTGATAGGCAAACGAGTCTGAGGCATTGGACTGTATGAGAAGCAAAATGGATATTGAGGCTAACAGCCGAGTTCGGTGAAGAGTACTACAAAGTCTCACCTCACTCTATCTATGCAGAGTCCAAGGCAGGCACCAGAAACTCCAAGAACTAACGTCGGACCCTCCGAATCGAGGCAGCAATCTATTCTAGAAAGAATTCTAACAAGAACTCGGAGTCATCGAGAAATGACTCTAGATAAGTCCTCCGATGCGCACTGCAATTTCCAGGGCAAGCAGAATGCCGTTCTTTTCCGTGGGGTCTACGAAGACTATGTGTACTTTGCATGTACTTCTCACGCTTGCAGAAAACGAAATCGCGGATTATAAATTTGGGGATATTAGATTTGCTGAGCATGAACATAAGGCGAGCGAGCAGGCTTGTGCTATTGGGAGTTGTATTCTGACGGGAGTAGGTGGTGGAATTGCAGTCTCCAGTTGATTCGAATAACCGGAGGGTTAGGATTGATGCATTTGGGACATTTAATTTGAGGTCAGTAATTTATCTGTCAAGAAGCAACGCGCTGACTAGTTGAACATAGGGTCTCTAGTACACCGATGGCGTTGAGAGAAAGATGTTGAATGAAAAGTGATCAGCTGTCCTAATTCTTTTCTCAAGAATGACTCGTGAAGTGGTGTGAGTCGAAAGCTTTGGTCAGTGGATTTGCTATTATTTGATCATATTCATCAGCGACATAGATTCTTTCCAGTTATACTGACCTACTTCGAGGGAGCGGCTCACCATTGCTGAGAATTATGGCAAGAATAGACATGCTGGAGAATGCGTTAGTAAGCTTTAGGTGATGAACACTTCGAGTTTAGTCTACTGAAGTGCAAGGTCGAGCGGAAAGAAGGAAGGGATCTTTCTGAACTAGGTTTTCATGAGGAAGTAGTTTGTGTTCCAGGTTTGCCTGCATACGAGGGGGTTCAAATATTGAGATTTAACTGCGCCGGTCGCAGTTGTCAAGTGTGTTGCAGTCAGAGTAGCTAGTGTGACGCTTAATCGTAGATCCTTGATTACCCATCGAATTCTTTTCGAATTGAGACCACAAATTAGCTCCGCGAAAGACTACCGGTAGCTACGAGAACGCAATGCGCTTTCTCTGCCGATGAATCTTTCCCTGATCATAAAGATAGAGTATGAGTGTCGGCGCAAAAGCGCCTCCGACCTTGTGAGGGAAGACTGGATTACATAAGCCGAAAGGTCAAACAGATCCACCCGATCCGTACCTTCCCCCTTTCTTCTCGCTTAGGCATCCCGCTAAGCTCTTCGAGTATTCATTGTTTTGGCAGGAACATTGGCACCGAGAACTAGTTTTCGAAGTACATCTGTCATATCCTTCTACCCAAATTTTTATCCTGCTTCCACACTGACCAACAATCATTAAGTCAACATCAATTATTCAACTCCTCTCGCACATAGCATAAATATCATCATGGCGATCTTCAATCCACCCACATTCTTGATCAAATACATAGCTTTCATATCGGAGCTCAACAGACTTTCCAAATTGAAAAAGGAATACCCAGTTGAAACTCTTGAGCACACGGGTTCCTGGTATTACAGTTTCCACCTCGCCGTCTTCCTACTCAATAGTCTCTGGTGCCTGATCTGTGCCTGGGAGGTATGATTATTCCCTACATCGTGGATTAGCATATGCGTTGAATCAACCGCAAACTAATCTATTTCAGGCGGACATGACGATACCTTCCGGTATAGCTTGGTACTCGCCAACATTCATCGCTGTGGGCATGGCCTTCGGATACTTATTCATTCGCTTTCTGCACCTCAAATTTCCCGCAAACTTCGCCTGCCCCTTCTTCACAGCCCCCCAAAACCCGAGGTCGGTCGCCGCGTATAGAATGTCAACCCGATCACATCTTTGCAGCTGGACTATCTCAGTCACCGTACTCGCATGGGGGTTGAAGTGCTGTGCCAGCATCCGCTTCGTGGTGATTGAGTATGTGCGTGAGAATAGTCTCAAAACAGTAGTGGGGACATTCGCGTTGGCAGCGTTATTGGGGATTATGGGGGCAATTGTGAGCCATATTCCGCTTGTTGTTCTTTCTTTGTGGATCCCGTACCTAGATCTCAAAGAGTGGGCATACAGACGGGAGGCGGATCTGGCAGTAGAGTTGGAAACTGTGAAGCAAGAGGCAAAAACATCGGCTGTGAACTGATTTGACTGGTTGTGATATGCCTGTCTATGAGTCTTTGTTCTTGGGTTGGACGTAGGACTTTGCTGAGTTGAGAGGGAAAAGCGATAGGTAGGAATTGTGCACTTCGTTTATAGATCAAATAGCGAATGAAATGGTTTTTGATAGAGCTTCGGCAATCAAACAAGCAATCTAAGTGATCCCGTGTTTAAGAATTTCTGCCACTTCTCGACAGGTGCGTTATGTTCAGGACAACACAACTGAACAATCACATAGACAAAGCTTTTCATATTCTAGATGTTTTCAGGTGGTGGTATTTCATGTGGTATGGCATGATATAGATTATAGTACATATCTGTTCCGTCCCATCTTCAAATATAAGCAAGACACAAATATCTACCACGACGCGCGCCACGACACGCGTCACGACGCCTAAGTCCCATCATTGACCCTCCAACACCTGATGCATATCCATAAACGACAGTAACACGCTCAATGACATGTCCAATAAATGTTTACGACTCGATACCTCACATCTCCATATCCAATTCTTCTTCACCTTCCTCATCTAAAAATCCCAAGCCGCTATCATATCGTCTTCTCTTCTTCTTGCCACTCTTCCGTGCTAGATCACCATCGAAGAATTGGCCCTTGCGAATGACAGCCTCGTCGGATGCAACCGGTGTACTGCTTTCGCCAGCGTGAGTGACAATTGGTTGTTGGAGACTCGCAGTACTGTTGATGTAATTCATGTTCATCTCCATGGTTCTGGACAATTGATCATTCATCGCTTTCGCAAAGAACATTCCGCGCTGTTTTTCGGTTTCAACTTGCGTCTGAAGTTCTTGATTGTCGTTCCGAAGGGAGAGGATAGTGGCGTGGGCGGTCTTGAGGGAGTCATTTACGCGTGCGATTTCTTGTCGGAGCTCACTGACACGGGCGTCACGTAAAGCAAGAGCATCGCCATGAGATTTCTCGCGGTCTCCTGCGGAGACTTTAACTTGCTCGATAAGTACGTCCTTCTCCGAGTTTAACGTTGAGAGAGCTGTGAGCTGCGCCTCGACTTGAGCCGCTGACTGTACGGCGGCGTTGAGTCGGCGTTCGAGCTCTGTGATTAGCATGTCTTTGCCTTCATCCATGGCGCGGAGGGTGTCGTGTTTGAGGATCTCGTTTTGGAGTTGGCCTTCAGCTTCCTTGATCTGACTTCGAAGCTGGGCTTCTACTTGGTGACCGTCACTCTCCATCTTTTCGATTAGTCTCTCCAGGCCGGAGACCTCCTCGCGATATCCTTCTAGTGCCGATCGTAGACGTTCATTACTAATGTCTTTCTCCTCCATATCTTGTCGCAAGTCACCGACAACATTGTTCGCGAGATACAATTCCTTGTTTAGGTCTTCATTGATGCTGATACGGGTATTGATTTGCTGCCTTAGCAGCAGTTCCTGGTCGTGATATTGATCGATACTTTGATCGCTAGCCTTAATTTTGGCAAGCAACACTTTGACTCGGGAGACGAGCATTTCGAGAAGCTTATTATTCTCGAAGCCTTCGATCACTTCACCTGGAGTTAGATATTCGAGATCAAGTCTCGCTTGTCTGAATTGTTGTGCGATTGTCTCCAATGTTTTCTCCGGTCCTGCGGATGGGAAACCAAGACTACTGATCTCTCCACTCAGAGCAGAGAACGCATTTTGATGCTCAAGAGCTTGAGATTGAGAGAGCGCCAGCTTAGTGAGAACAGTATCTAATGCTGAGTCCAGAGTTTTTTGATCGTGAGATTCGTCGAGTGGTACGAAGTCAGAAAGCTTTTGCTCCAGCCGTGCATGGTGGTCTTCGTTGAATGCAATGGTAGAAGTAAGTTTGGCCACATTCGACTGCAAAGACTCCAGCTGATTCTTGAGTAATTCTGTTTCTGGATGCGGGTCCGGCAAACAAGCTTGGATACCAGCACTTGAGAAAGTTGATCTACAAGGCGTGTTTGGTATCGTTGACGGGGGAGATGGAAAGGATGTATTCAATCGTGTCGGCGTAGTATCCATCTCATCGTCGTTATCAAATTCCATATCGTAATTCGTAATCATGTTGTCATCGTCGTCGTTAAAGTCAAAGGGATCTCTAGCGGCCATAGTCCAGTTTGGGTCATCAATCGTTGCATCGTCCTCTTTCTGCTCAAGCTCTGCTCGAAGTTCTCGGACCACTTGCTCCAGCTCCTGTATCTTGGCTGTTTGCGTCGAGCTTGTATTCAGAGACAAGCCAGATTCTCCTTCGATTTGGCTGGCAATATCGAGTTCGTCCCGCATGCTCTGTACTTCCAAGTCCCTGGACGCCAACTCCTCTCGAAGCCTTTCCACCTCCAGCTTTCTTCCCCTAGCTTGGTGCTTCTTATCCCATTCAATGATGTTTATCTCCTCGCTCAATCTATTTCTCCTCAGTCGCCGCTTGACCCTTCCCTCCAGCACCTGCCGCAATGGCGCGAATTGCATCTCGCCAGATAATGGTTCGTCATATTGGGTACGGTTGGATAGTCTGGCAGGTGTAGAGTGTCTGCGCTTCGATTTGGGTACAGACAAAGCTGTTTTTCGCATAAAAGGAGTCAGACCAGATGATGTTGAGTTGGCAGGAGAAGGTATAGCTGGTCCTGGGTCTGAAAACCGTACGCGTTTCTTTTTACGCCTCGGAGTGGTTGGCGGAGTTGATATGCCCTCATAAAATCGTGAGTTTCTTGGATAACTGGCGACGACTACCGAGATATTGTTTGATGATGGTGCAACACTGCTGCGTCTCTTTTTCCGAAGAGCTATGGGTTGATCATCTTTCGCCGTCAGAATTGGTCGGTGATCGAGGTCTGACATTTTGGTTGTCATTATTGATATGGTGGGGCAAAGTAAACAAAATCGTAGGTACTGCAACTTTGCAGTTCGAGAAACTTGAAAAGACAACAAAAGTTCTTAATATTCCATTACAAAAGGTAAATAGTCGTGTCAAAGGAAGAGAGGAATGTAAGGACGCGGTGGAAGTACGATTGTTCGATTCAATTGGGATTTAGGGGTAAACATGGATACCCGGTTGTTTACACATTTCCGAACTGGTTACGCGACCCCTACGGCGGCCTAGTCTCGCAAGGGAGGACCACAAAGTGTTCAAAGCGCTAATTTTCGTTGGTCCTCGACACGACAACAATTCTTGGATAGACGCGTTGAGTCACTGCTGTGGGGGAACGATTCGAGAGGCTGGTTTTGAGTGGATGATGATGTCAAGCCCTTGCAGTTATTCTTCCAGAATGCAAGATCATTTTCGACCTAAAGACTTGAATACTCGTTAAAATAGGATAAAACGATCTCACTACGTACTCAACTACCTAGGTCACTCGATAATAGGACAATAGGGGGTTCAAACCACTTCAAACCAAGCATTCGATTGGAGTAGCATTGAAGTTGGACGGAGTAGATGGCATTGGTTACCCAGTAGATATTGATTTAATCATTGCCATCTCGCCATCGGTCTCATCTCTAGGTAAGCACCAAATTCCTATGCCTGCAGCGCAGATGTTTCAACTTTGACTCTCCAAAAAGAGATCTCTCAGGTCGCTGATTTATTCTAGCTATGAGCCCGATATACAAAAATTTAGTGGTCTATCTGGCCGATGTAGTAGGATTTTTGGGACTTCCCCTGGTAGAACAAACTTCTTTCGTTGAGAGGGAATATCTGTCCACATCCGACTATTCATTCAATCTGTCGTTGTTGGTATGTCTTTCTTTGGAAAAGAGGTGAAGAACCAATCACTGGGACTGTTCTACGCATTTCTCCCGACGTACAGGAAAAGAAGTACGCTTCAGCTCTTGGATGCCTCCTCCATTCTTCAATCCCATAGACTTTTACTCTGCGTCTATCACTTTATCCAGATCAATAAAACGATAGGCCCAGAATGAGCAATACGAGAAGGTTGGCCCAGCTAATGCTAGCATTCCAAGGTAGAAGTACGCTGCCTGTAAGGTTATCAGTCAATACCAGTCAAAATCGTCGCTTCATCGTCTGAAGAACGAATGCGCGTATGCTAAACTTACTTTGGCATCATCCGTGAAATACTCTCTTCTGAAAAAGGGAGTACAAACGTAAAGTGTCAATCCTATGCCGAAGAAGACGACACCATAAGCCATGAACATCATGGGAGCTTGCCATGTAAAGACCATTTTCCATCTTGGTTCGCAGTCTCGTGTTACGCCTAGACCAGTTTCAGACCAGACAGTACCAACCGATCTGACACGACATCCTCGAGTAGTGTCCGTCGGCGTCATCGCAGCCATTGGTATGTTCAATATTAGAGCTAGATATCTTCTGAAGTCTCCGTTTGAGCCCCACTCAGCTGTTGGTACACCCAAAGCACTGAAGACAAATGCTTGAGAAGAAGACAGTAAGATCGCAAAGATAGAAAAGACTAATGAAGAGTACCACGACGCGGGTCCTAGCCAGTAGCCTGATTCGGGGATAGGCCAAGAGAAGCATCCCACAACTCCAGCGGCCAGAATTGTACCCTACTCGAAAGAACGAAGTCAGTCATGAAGGAATCATTAGAGAGGTCGTTGGAGTTACTACTTACCGCGATCTGAATGAACTGCATCTCGTGTAACTTTCGTTCTCGCCAGTAGGTGAGAAGCTTAACCATTTCGGCGTCACTGTCGCCTCGACGAACACAATTTGCGATGCGCTGGATGGGTAGCAGGGTATTTTGACGGAAAAAACGATAATATGGAAGCGTCCCGAAATTAACAAGAAGATCAATTGACAAAGAAATTGTGCGGCGGTAGATTGTCTGTAAGGAAAGGTGTTAGAAAGTGAGGCTGAAGTCAGGGATAATTCGTTACGGGCTTACCCTCAAGCGCAGCGAGTTGAACGTGCGACGGCGATTTGCAACGACCCGTGGGTGCATCTCATGCTGAGGTCCATCTTCGTGAAGTTCCATCAATGAAATCTAAGTGGGGATGCGATGTTCCAAGAAGTGATGTTGTGTAGAAGAGAAAATCTAGACAACTATGAAGAAGTTCGGTTGTCAAGTCTGAAAAAGGAACGCCCAGCTTTAACGAGGACGAGGCTGATTGGCAGGGCTGCGAAGTCTACTGTCAAGATGAAGTTCAGAGACATTCATAAACACTAAGAGTGCCTTGTAGGAAGTACCAGGGCCAGTTTTAGTCGAAGGCCATCGCGTACACCTTTTGAAGAATATTGTATCCATAGATTTACTACACCACAATCTATTCTGAGCTTCCCGTCTGGCACACAGCTCATTGAGACTTTATATTTACAGTACTACTATGCAACATACCTACGACTGTATGTGCGTGTGTTTACGTATTACATGATGGACTATATGCAACTTCGAAGTCTAATTCTATCCGCAATATTAGGCACCTCTGCCGTTCGGTGGATGCTTGTACTTCCAACCTGTTCGAGCTTCTGTGATATATCTTTTCATGCGCTCGGAGTTTCTCTCCACTCCGTGACCTCTGACCAAATGCTCTTGAAAGTCCGCAAGATTGGTCCACCATTTCGATGTGTTCTCTGTGCACTGTTGTTCATCTACTCGGCACTCGAAGCAAGACCCGAGTGCATAACGCTCCCATTTCGATGAATCTTTGGTTCGTAACCTGCGCCGGCGTACGAGCTCTTCCGCACAAGTCTGCAATTCGTCCTGAACTTGTGGGCTAGTCAACCATTTGGCGAAAGCGTCATTCATCTTTTGCCGTGTCTTCAATCCTGTTGAGGAGGGTTCCCATTCGTCAAGCGCCATATCTCCCAGTGCATCGGGTTCGTTAAATCGAAAGTATGAGAAAGGATTGGTACTCTTTTTCGCGCTCTCATGAAGTTTGAGCACACTTTTGTGAACTGTCTCGGAGTCGCCTGCAACCTCAAAACCCGCTCCAAGTTTATTCTTGATGCCTTTTTGGAACCTGTCCGTCACTTTACGTCCAGTTCCGATACTAGTAAAGGTTCCGATTGGCTCATTGGACGTTTTCACCTCGTAATATGCTTCTTCGGCTGGGTTATTTGGAGCGCCGAGTCCGCCGTCAATGAAAATATGCTCGCCATGATCCAATTCGCTTTGTCTTCTTGCGATTCCAAACGTACTAGATCTGCGTACTGGCCCCTGAGATCGCGTATGTTCGTTTGAAATGAAAGGATCGAAGTAGAAGGGTGCTGCCGTCGTCGCCCTGGCCACTTCCCAAATATGATAACGTGCTGCTTTGCCCGCATTTCTCGGATGTTCCTCTGGAACTCCCTTGGGTGCTCTCGAAAAGTGGTCGTATGATCTGAATATGTAAGGCGCTTCGACCGATACCTTTCCCTTGTCCTTTTCCGATGCCTTTTTGTAAGCGAAGGCAAAACTGGTATTGTGTCAGCCGCCAGAGACTCTTCTGACTCACTCGTTAAGGGTAATTAATGACTTACGTGCGGCACAACCCATCCTCACTCCTGAATCCGTCCTGGTCCATTTCGCCCCGCCTTAGCAAAACATCAAGGACTGCTTGTTTGAGATTTTCGGCATCGTACTTCGTTCGATTCAGCCAAACAAGTGGCGGCTGTAGTTGGTGAAAGTGACGCGATTTCCCAAAAACTCGGCTACCAAGGGAAACATATTCACCAATGCAGTCGTCTGCTGTCATGCGCAGTCGCGATAGCATAATTGCGATAAGTCTACTAGATTTTTAGTGGAACACTAGACAAGAGACGGGGGAATTTACCTACCCGCCAGTACTAGTCCCGCAGATATAGTCGAAATAGTGACACGGTAGGAATAGTCTTTCCTCGTCCTCTTCATCATCATCATTGTTCAACAGTGAGGAGGAAGACACATTTCGTGGTTTGTCGCAAGGAGAGAAGCTCGACATAGCAGGTGTTTCACGACCAGTACCATCTGTAAATCGTTGCTCTCGGAACTTTATTCTGTCCATCAATTGTTTCAAGATCAAGAGAGTATAATAACCTCGAACTCCCCCACCATCTATCAAAATAAGTATTCATACTGTGTATATTAACTTTTGCGAGACCTATATCACTTACCCAGACTTAAGATATTCTTGTGATTCCATGGCCTGTGTTCTGACTGTAATTGATGTTCTGGCGGCCGTCGAGGAACAGGATATGATGCTCTCCTACTGTCCAAAGAGCCTATAGTATCGCCTCGACCAGGTTCAGTCGCAGGTGTTCGTGTCGCTCCTGGCGTAATAATGGTACCAGTATGGTCTTGTCGCTCCAACTCGAGTGAATTGCTAGGACTGTCAGATATCTCGCGACTAAGGATTGGTTCCTCCACACAATTCATCTCTAATGCCGTTTTCTGAAACGCTAACAACGTTAAAAATATGGTGCTTCGAGCAGTCTTGCAAAATAAGCTCGCTTAGTGGTGTATATAGAACTGTTGTATCGACGACAGAATCCAGTGGAGTGGGAATGGAGATTCTTATCTTACCATATGCATCGTATTGGACGCGCTCTGGGGGCTGCCATTTTTGATATCAGGCAGAGCCGCATTCACATACACCAGAAGCTCAAAAGATGGATGGACGAGGCTGTCACGTATGTAGAGAATACCATCACGCCTCCACAGAAAAAGCAAATACGGCCGCTTTAGGTGTCACCTGTCCTAATTTGGGGGACGATCCAGTCATCAACCTGACATCCCATAAATATCTGGCGTATCGCGTAAGGCGATTCCCGTCATGAACCAATCATGGGATGCTCAGGTTCAGGATCGAGGGGAGCGGGTGGTTCCGTGATGGCTCGAAACAATTATCTGCTTGGACAACGACGTTTGGTTTCAAGATTATATATAAAGCTTGAACATCAAGGATCATTATAGACAGAGACAGCGACATTTATTTGCCATCATTTAAGTCAATAGCTGAGCATCGTAGCAGTTCATCAGAATCACCACTGATCCGAGGTGAGGCGTAGATACTCGGCAAGGTGGTCTGCGGTATGCCTCGCTTGAGATTCCGCCAGACTGTGGCTTGAGGCTGAGCAGCAGGAACGGGCGATCGGAAACGAGCATTGCATCCAGTAAGTCTCGGTTTCCAATGTAACCAGCTCAAAGGTTCCTTTGTCTGCCACATTGTTTAAATATTAAGCCACAAAGATACAAACCTGAATACAGGTTGCCATAACCTAAAGGAGCCCTCCCTCAGGGCGACCTCCTGACGCCGCATGTGCCATGGTCATCTCGGGCACTGCCCTTCCTCCAGTCACTTAGCAAAATCATCATATAGTTGCCAGGCCCTCAGCCGCACGTCAGTCATGAGTTGCTTATTGTCAAATTTTCCTCGAGATATATAGCAGATATCTTTCTCCTCCTTATCGCTGCAACTAATTTCTCTTTGGAAATCATCGCCTTGCCGATACCAGTCCAACACCCTCCTTCATGACGACATTTAGTGCTGACAGCAGCTTAGAACCACTTTCTAGGCAGTTTCTTACCAAGAAAAGAAAGAAATTGAGTTGGGAGAAAAAGGTCATAATTTGGGACCCCAAGCAGCAATCTTTGGAGATTCGGAAAACCAGAAGTGTTGGTAATTTCTCCAAATGGTTCCAGTCGTAAGAGCAGTAACTAACAGCTGTCAACAACTCACAGACCCCGCAGAATATATGACATGCTATTTACCATCACAACCAAATTGTATCAACATATTTCTGGACAGGAAAACAGAATCCGAGGTCACTGTTGGAACTACTACCAAGAACAATGATGACCGAGTTCTGATCGGCAGACTCAATCTCGAGAAGTTGGGAGTTGGAGAACGTCTTTCAAGACGTTTTGGGAATTATAAGCAACTGTGCATTGTAAAGCACTCCGTTGGTGAAACCGAAGAAGCAGACGAGGAATTTGACTGAACGAGGACTTGACGACAAGATGACTTCGCCTTCTCTTTTTGGTCTTCTCTCGTCTTAGCATACGTTGGCGTCATAGGAGAGAGGCACCCAAGTGATGTGAACTTGTCACGATTAACGAAACGGGAGGATATTGTTTGTTCCACATTCACTACTTACAACTACGTACAGTACATATACCCCGCTTTTTACCTAGCTAGCACCTCCTTGCTTAGCATCAATCTATCAATTAATCACAGAATCAAACCCAATTACTACGGACTTCCACTACAAGTGACGAGGTTCTGTAGCACGGGTTACGAAGTGATAAACCATTCAAGCGCTTACCGACTCGATAACTAAGGTTACCGACAGATATCCTTATTTAGTGTGCTTTGGTTCCATTATGGCTGTTAGGTGTCACGGGGAAACATTGGTTCTGTCAAATCATGGTTGACGAATACATGAGATAATGAGGCTGGGATGTTATGCACGTACGTTCTTGTAATTAGAGCATTTTATAACGCACACCATACGGATAGGCTGAGCTAGCCGGGTTTGGTAGGAATTGCCCTGATTTTCGCCCAGATTGTACCCCTGCTCTGGGCGACGATGTGCCGCTCCTTAAGTACGCGATATACGTGAATTGGCATCACATCCCTGAATTGTAAGATTACTGAATTGGCTACTATGTAGGTCATCGTCGTCTGGACAGCGTTTGGACCTATAAAACAAGTTTGTAGAGACTTGTCAGAGAACTGCAATAGACAACGCGGGTCGCTGGCGAGAGCGAAATAAGTGCAGAGCTAGTCATGTTAATATACGTACACTTTATCACAAGTGGTGAACAATCATACCTAATTTTGATTACCAAGCATTTTCTCTCCTTTCAATCTATAGTAAACATAATATTCACCCATACTTGGTCAGTTCGATGAATACCTCGTAGTGATACGTACTGTGCAAAAGGTTTCTCGCGGTTTCTCGGAAAAATCGCGATTTCCTTCCCATGCTCAAATCAAACCTTACATGAGAAAAGCCTTCCGGACATGGTGGTGTTCTTGCCAGCTTAGACTCCAAGCAATTCTGTTCACGCTCTGATGAACGGCGCGATAAGTGAGTTCGTCATCCAGTCGGTTGCTGTTCTCTTCGAGGCAAAACTGTTATGTTGTATCAGCATTGTAGTCTTGACGTCGTTTCTGCTTTATAGGACCTGTCTGGCCACTAAAACCTTCTGCCGCTCCCGAAAGGGATTCCCCATGGAAGTGTTTGGCAGTCCACTAACTACAGGTAAGGTTATCATACTTAATCAGCTACGATGATTGTTCTCGTGCAATTCATGATTCTACGACGGAGAGCTTAAGAGCCACTAGAGCCACTTCTAAATTTATGAGAATAAGGCTCTCTCTTGGACTTTTAGGATAGAAGAGGTTCTATGCCGGGTCCTATAGCTCTTCAAAGTAACTTGCGCTGCTTCAAATTGCAACTGAGCGGTAAGGTATATTGGAGGTTTTGGTCGGAGGCTCGATCTAAGTATAGTTGGGTTTACCTAAATACTAAGTATCCTCGGGTACATAACATCTTTCAGGGGTTCAAAATGCCTGACTGCTTCGCTAGCTTTCCGCCAAGGTTGGTCATCTGCTGTTTGGGACAATGGTCTCGCTTGGAACAAATATTGATTGATCTTATTGGAACTTGTGATATCCTCCTTCTTCTCAAGTCATTCTGGTACATTCCCGATAATCTTTGTGCACTCGCTCACGAAGGAAGGTGAATCATTATGTAATTGTCTGCCCCTTTGAAATGCTGTCATTCTTATAACGAAGTATTTCAATAGAATAGAATGAATACATTGTGAGATTGGCAGCCGACCAATGTGCCGCACAAAGGGGGAGGTTGTGTCTGACTTGTGTTGCCTCCCAGCGCTTGATTGTAGCCTCAACCAACTGATTCTTATTGAATGCATCATAAGCCAAGACCTCCAGAGTTGTACCTTTGACTACCTTCCAGAAGGGATTTTTATCTACTTCTTTCCAGTAAAGCTCCCCTCAAACGCTCGATCGAAATCTTCTATTACAGTGGTCATTCTTGCTCTTGCTCGCTCGACTATTGCATCGCTATCCGGTCGATGGCCATCCTTGTTTCCATATGCTGGTGCGGAATGTTTCTGGAAATCTTTGACCTTCCGCTGCAGCTTCCTGGCTTCTGCCAGCTTCAAATCTGATCGGTTCCCTGTCCATGAAGTCAGACTCGAACAGATTCATAGGGTTGGAGAGCAATAGTGGGGCAATACCTGACATAGTGTAAGCGACGACTGCGTGAATACGTTGTTGGAATCGGTTAAGGGCACGAAATCAATTGCTTTGAGCTCAAGTCGAACATTTGGTTTACTTACTTAAGTACTTTTGTCAAGTTATATACCCTTTTGACAAACAACCACAACCACCAAACTGTGAACCATAATTGATGGCGGCTGTAACACTATGCGTCTAACTTGGATGGATCCAATGAACATAGCAATGCAAGCAGTCAGTCCAAGAACCAGATGCAAAAACTTGTGCAAGAACCAAATGCAAGAACCAAGTGCAAGAACCAAGTGCCTGAAGGATGCTAGATCCAATTGCAGCATAGCAGACTGAACTCTTAGTTGAGATACCAGATCTCATGAGATATCAATATGCAAGAGTAAGACATAAGTGCAAGTTACATGTATGTGATTTACACCAAGGTTGCTCGGTGACGATTCTACAATCAAATGCCGAATTTCTAATTTGCAAGTGTTTCACCGACGGCTAGAACTGAACCAAGGCTTGACCAGCGAAGCAAAAGCACAGCTTCGGTTAGTCCCCGTCAGTAAGACCAACGTGCAGTTACTTGTTGACCTATCACTGAGCTCTTCGGCCGAGCTCGAGGCATAGAGTCTCGTACCGATGCCGTTATCCTATCAAGTGACCATCGACATGATATGCAGCCTCGTTCAAGTGCAAGATTACATCTGCAACGAACCTGGGGTTGCATATGCAACATTGGCATAAGCAACCCGAAAGCCAAGGGTAATAGATTAAAATACTGTATACCGTGATCGGCACTGTTGATTATGTCGTAGCCAGTGATGATGCTCACAGGGTATTATCCCTTCTTTCCGTACTGTACAGTACCTCCATCGTCAAGGATCTTCAGATCGACACAAGGCACAGATAACAGAATATCGCGGAGTTAGGGTCTTCAGGGGAGATTATGCTAACTATTCGCTTTACAGAAAGCATTATCTGACAAATATTAACCTTATAAAGCTTATTTACCTACCACGTACTCTAGCAACAGCCTTTGTATTCTTTCGATGCCTAGTTGTTGTAATTTTACCACTCGAAGAGATCTGTGCGTCTGAGAGTTTGGAAGCTGCACAGAATTCTGGGATCCGTTCCCTACAATTCTTTACAGAGCAAACCGTCTGTCACATATGCAGGCACAATGCGCTGTTCTCCATCAATTCTTAAAATGGTTGTTGGAAGCAGCGGAGACTCTCTGATGGCGGTCAAGAGCGAGATAGCGGAAGGAAAGGCACTGGCCCCATTGGTTGATGTCCTCAGCCTGGTAACGAGGCGCAAATTGCCCCTTAAGTCTGCAGAAATGACTGTGAAGAAAGTTGCGAACCACAGCCTTGGGCTCCAAGCGAGCCTCAAGCCCTCACTTTACTGCGCTGAGATCCCCACAGTATCATCTGGCAAGTATAACTCGAATGACAATAAGCGAGGCTTGCTTTGTTCCAAGCTCGCTTTCGGGAATCCATCACGAACGATAGAGCAAATAACCCTCAGCATTCTACGTTTATAGATCAACAGAAGACCTTCGACTTAGACGTCAACGATATCTAGTGTCGACTTGTTTCCTTCAGAGGAGCATTCGTCAATAATAATCTCCTGCAACCATTCGGTCAAATCTAGTGCTATCGAGCTACTCGCGAACATGAATTTATTCCTCCAGGACGATGCTATGGATAGTGTTTCGGACGCGGACGCCTTACACAGTCAATTGCTCCCTTCCTGCGATTTTGAGGGAGCATATTGCGCAGAAGTCTTCGAAAATAAGTTAGCGGACCTTTCCAGCGCGCCTGACTGGCCACAACCCCCATCAGAACCACCACGTGGGCCACTTCCAATCCCTCCGACGCGCTCGGGACCTTCGAAACGCAAAAGAAAGAAGGGCGTCAAATGGACTCCTTCTGCAGAAAGAAAGCTTGCCAGACTGTATGAAAACACAAATGTCAAGATTGAGGACATCTCGGTCGTCATGGCCAATGCTGAGCTCAAATTTAGGTAAGCTTGGAATGTCCTGTGAAGTCAGAATGACCTGTTGATGATCTCAGCAAACGACACGCGCAAGAAAAGATTAGTGGCTTTCTGGGCGGACGGCCCAGAGATCTCAGACCCCAAAATGACATCGAATCGTGCCAGAGGATTAAGACATCACTTGCACTCAAGAAGGGAATACTAAATAAGCACACGCAGTGTCAACTTGATATTTGCATTGCAAACGAATCGAAGAATCCTGGACGAATGTGGGAAGAGGGTGGCAATGAGATTCCTTCTGCTAATCAAAGGTCTAGCGTTGCCAGCTTCCAAAGCCTTCAGCGTCGAATGGCTGGAAGGGTGGCAAAATCCGGACAAGAATTGACGAACTATACATCGGCAGCACTCCAGACAATGATATTTGTCAAAAGACTTTCCATTGCGTCGATGATCAGCAAGTGTTCTAAGTCTACTGTATCATCAGTGCACACTCAAAGAGCTTCCACGTCTTCATTATGCTCTATGGAAACTGTTACGGGCCAATCATGCTTGGAAGATGATGTCTTTGCAACAGTCGTGCAGAGCCAAGTAAACTCTCAAAGGTCTTCTGTCAAGACCGTCGGTCAACAAGAAGCCCTAGCTTGCTCACTTCTCAATGATGGTACAGCAGCTATGCGTAACCATGGACACGAACGAGACCAGATTCAAAACACGACGCGATGTAATATGCTCACGCCAGTGCTCGATAAATGGTATGTCCACAAGGATGTCCAACTCAAAGTCTTACCGCGCCTTCCTCGAAATGATGCAGCATTGAGGAACAAGATAATGCAAAGCTTTGTTTCCCCATCAAATTTCGAGCAAGCTAGCGAGCAAGATACAATTAACGACCTTGACATCATGATCCTTGATGATGTTTTCAACAGAGACTGCACCCCTTCATCATCAGCCATGAATCTCAACCCATCAGCCGGAACTTGCAGCTTTCCAGATCCAACCGTGATACTCGACTCAGAACTCCTTGATAGTTCCACACAGGAGTTCTTTGTTGGCAATCGTTCAATCTCCCGCGATTGCTGTCGAAGTCTAAGACGAGGTGATCCTAGGGCTTTCAAGTGTTACCCTTGCTTATTAATGGAGCCTGCATCTCATATGTTTATTCGGCTAGCAATTAATGCGTGGCACTACGGAGATGATACGCCAATTACCGAGAAATTTTCGATGTCGGGACTGCCGTTGAACAGTCTTCTGGAGGTTGATATCTTCCATGATACTACACTGCATGCTGCGGCACGGTATGGAGCTGGAAGCGAGATTCTTCTATGGCTCATCAGTATGGGTGTCAGTGTGAGGGCTAATAATGCAGCTGGGCAGACGTTCATGCACGTCATCAATCCTATTGCATTGAACTCAAACAACCACTCGCCTTTTGAGCTTTTAGTAGCGATTCGACTTGATGGTTTTGACTTCTCTGCGAGAGACGACTATGGCCAATCATGCTTCCACGTCTTGACTCAATATTTGCTTCACTCAAACACTATCTGGGTTGCTTTCGATCAGATGCGTATCATGCCCTCGACGCTCCAAGCGAGGGACTTCTGTGCTCGAACACCGTTACAACAAGTTGATGCTCAACTCCTCATTGCAGATCCCAATATGGTTGACGCTGGTCGGAAGTTAATAGTTGACCAAATGATACACGAACGCATTCAAGTGTTTGATCTGTCTCTCAACGATTCCTACAACAAACCTGAACCATGCCCTTCCACAATAATCGACAACGCCTTGTGTGAGCCACATTACGGCTTCAATCGTAGAGAGTCTCACGGAAAGAACGCATTGCACTGCGTTGCACAAGACTTCTTGAGATACGACCAACGTGCGGATGATCTTCACAGTTCTCAGCGTGTCCCTTCCTTGTTAATGACGGACCCTGTACGGAGAAGGCATCGAATTAGCGAGATCAATACGACTTGCTCCCCAGGCATCAATATGAATATATGTGATAGCATTGGCAGATCGAAACCCATTATTAGCGTCATAAATGCTCTCTGCACCAGGAACGTTGACATCAATAGCTATGATCTGGAAGGTAATACGCCTCTCATGGTATTCATTAAGAATGATACATCTAATACACCCACCGAACGCAACACAGCCACGGAAGTATTTCAAGTTTTGATCAAAAGAGGCGCCAACGTACACCGAAGGAATCGACGCGGAGAAACAGCGCTTCATCTAGCCATGAGATTAGGTAGACTTGCTGCTGTTTCGGTATTATTGGAAAATCACTCGAATGTGCACACCAGATCTAGCCGTGGCAAAAGTATTCTAGAGACGGCACATAAAGCTGCCATTCGAAAGGGTTCAAAACACATAATACTATACGCCCGAATACTGGCGTGTATCAATCTTGCAATCAAATACGGGGCAGTTGAGAGTCCTGATCCTAAGACTGAGTGGGAC
This sequence comes from Chaetoscypha palmicola, assembly GCA_003988945.1. Taxonomy (NCBI): domain Eukaryota; kingdom Fungi; phylum Ascomycota; class Leotiomycetes; order Helotiales; family Helotiaceae; genus Chaetoscypha; species Chaetoscypha palmicola. Next base: position 10,791 of record QYAH01000116.1, on the reverse strand, counting down.
AACCAAATTCGGTGTCAACAATTGGGTAATTTGGCATCTTGATATCAAGTCTCTGGCTATGGATTTTACTCTGATAATCGCTCCGTAAAAGCAATGAGGATCTATGAGTTCTTGAGAGTTAGTTATTGGTACAAGGGGACTGACATGGTCTTCGAGATGATCATCTGGGATGTACAGCATACACACCTTGGACCGGCAACCCCTAGTCGGGTACTGCTTCCAGTGGCGGGTTCGGTGCAGAGTAAAGGACCGGTGTTTACATCCAGTCACATTTATGAGGTTGAGATGATCCATCAGAAACAAAGACTTCACCTTCGAAAGCGAAGTCATGAAGTTCGAGGGGGACTAGTGGCTTCGCTTAGACTCGTGCCTTCCCGACGCGAAGCCATCTCGACCCCAACACCATCCACCTCTGTCAGCGGCACATTTTTCACTTACATCTCATCATCACCACGGATCGTGAGAACATCGATATTACCACGAAGAAGCCTTGGTTGCCTCGGTGAGATATTGACCGCCAACATGCCGACAATTGACAACCAGGTGGAAGAATTCGAAGCACAGCTCGCACGGGCACGAGAGGAAGACGAGGAAAAAGACGCTCTAGCGCTCACAGTGATCAACGAGAAACACGAGCAAGAGACCAGACAGCAAAGAGAAATGGATAAAGTCCTTGGGTACGGCGTTTCCACGCTACGACATGACATGAACAGCATCGAAGAGGAGATGAAAATACGCGTGGACGAGTTGAAAAAGATAGTTGCTACTTTCCAAAAGAAACATGAGAGTATCAGCAATGAGTTGGATATCTTGCAAGTCAAGTGCGGCCAACAACGAGAGCATGTCGCTGCCGAGATCGCTGCCGCTCGAGCAGAATATGTACATATCTTGGCTTCTCGCGACGCGCGTATTGCGGAAGATAAGCAGAAAGTGACCGCTCTTCGCGAGAAGCTCGAGGAAGTCGAAGCTTGGAGAACCGCACAGGTCGGCCCCTGTACTTTAGAGAGGGAGGCTACAAAGCAGGAGAAGTCGAAGTCATTGACACACCACCCACAACTCAGCATTACCGACGACAAAGCTGAAGTGAAACCCAGACCGACAGTCAGACTTCCTGTTCTGCAGCAAGACAAAGTCTCGACATGGACAGCAGTGGCACGTGAGAATACTACTCCACCACTTCTCCCCGAGCCTCCTTGTGTCCATCCACCTCCCCCGTATTCCTCGTCTGGAAACAACTTCGCTACCAGTGGAGACTCGTCCTGGCCTCGAAATTCTTCCAGTGACCCTGTCCTTCTCGATGAGAAAGTAAGCCCAGAGTTCAATGACAATACCGCCAGCGAGAACAAGTTGGCGACTGCAAAGATTGCTTCATCTGAAGCCCTCGTGAAGGAAGTCGCAACAAACGAGAGGGAGCACCATAGAACTCAACCTGATCCCATACTTTCCAGCATCAAGAAGGACGGCTTCACGAACGCGCCAGTGGCATGCTCACACTCTCAGAAGTGGAACAAGGTTCAAGGAGGCGGGCTGTGCGAGTACATCATTTGGCCAGGGTCGGCGCATGCCCTCAAGCACTTTTACACAATCCTAGCGTGTTCCTTGTGCGATCTTCAGTGTTGTACTGCCTGCAGATGGGTTGTTGCACCGCGTCCTCTGTCTGAAGTAAAGGGGCAGAAGGACAGAACAAGGCCGCTGACTCTAATTGCAAAAGCAAATTTGAAATTCGCGGAGGTCCAGACTGAGGCTCAGGTTTTAGATCAGAAGAGATTGGAAAATGAGACTCGGATTTGGCTGGAGCAGCAGAAAAATATTCCGAATTCGCCATTGCCTACCACTCCTAACAATGGGCCAGAAGTTTCTAAGCCGCAGGAGAACGATGACAAGCGCTCAAGCAGGAGTACAAACAATGCTAGTGTCACTCGTATACCAGGACCGTCGGAAATCTCGGGTGCGAAGATGGAGGAGACCACAAGGGTAACAGAAAATCAGCAGGACCGTTTCCACCAAAACGAGCTTGCCCTTAAAGACATGCTGTTCCAAGAGCTTACCGGGCTGCCGATTTCTCAAAAGCATTCGCATATGGTCGCCAAGCAAGTGAAGCTTGACCAAGAGACCATGCCTGCAGACACAGCTAGACGATTAACCGAAAAGATATTGAATTCTTCTTCGCAAGGTCTCTTGGAAAAGAAGGACGGAATTACGATTGTGGTAACCCAGGTGGACGATGAAGGCAAAGCTGGGGTGGTTGAGAAACTCGCAACGCACGAAGCATTTCTTCCCTTGACCAACCAGGTGGAAAAGGACAGCGTAGCTACCCTAGACGACACCAAGATGCATCCGTCGAAAGAGCAAGCGCCAACAATTGTTGAAACTCACATTCTACCCCGAACTTATGTGATTGGTAAAGATGGTAGCGATGGTACAACCCCAACAAGACCATCAGTTTACGCTAAGAAATCCACTGAAGACAACAAAATAATTAAGGCAGAGGAATAGAACACAGCTGACGATGAGGATTGTATGATCAGATGACACGTATACAAATTTAGATCGGTTGAGAGCAACATCGGTGTGTGGGTAAAGTTTGTAGCAAATCTGATTGAAACCTTACGGGTAAAGTTAGCAGCTACCCTCGGATGAGTTTACACTGACCATGAGCCTCAGTGGAAAATATGTCAAACTCAGAAAGATAAGTTAGAAGCAATCTGGATTTTGCGATTGAGATTGAGGAAAGTACACATGAGAAATCAGAAGTAGCTTGAGAATCGGTGTATCAAAAAGGGAACGCCAGGGGTGGTGTTGTGTTATGACTTGCAGAAATGTGCTTTAGCCGAGATTATTCTGACAGGCATAATTGCTTTTTCCTTCTTAGAGCTCGCATTATGCGATGAGAAATATGTACAGAATGAGACACGACATTCAAGTCTATAGTAGTACGCCTTTAGATGTATGAAGCCTCAATCAAGAATCCAGTCGTGAACTGAAAGCAACTCGTTAGCAACAACACCCAGTCCCACAAAATTCTCTACATACCTTTGCATGGCGAAGAATAGCATCAAAGCTAATGGTTGACAACGCCTGAGAAACTTAGCATTTATCTAGCTCCACAGACATAGTGACTTACATCATTAGGACTATGGATGTAAGGACTAGAAGTATCAATCGGCTCATCACAAACATAACTCGTCGCTGAATCTCACGTTAGCTAGAACCCCATATCACCTCCCCTCTAAAATGATAAACTAACGATACCCATGCGCATAAGCAGACGCATGATCCGAACACCCATACCCACATCTATCACTGGTATACGCCAATCCCGTATACTGCGTAACCACCTTCCTCACGAACGCCGTCAATCCGCTATCCGCATAATCCGTAAACACAGACACCTTCCCACTCGGACTATACCCCGTCATATCCTGACATACCATCGCGAGCACTGTCTTCCCCGCCGACGCGTAGTTCGCAAATACGGCTTGTGAACCGAGGAGGCCGCCTTCTTCGCCGGCGTAGAAATGTAGCTCGAGGGTGTTTTTGGGGGCGAATTTGGAAGAGGCGAGGACTCGGAGAGCTTCGAGTTGTGTTACTACGCCGGAACCGTTGTCGTCTGCGCCGGGGCCGCGGGCGCTCGAGGAGCCGCCTGTGGAGTCGTAGTGGGCGCCGACGATTACTTCGATGTGGTTAGTTTAGTGAGGTTTTCATATATAGTTTGTTAATTACCGAGATTTGAGCTCGTGCCTGGGATCTTGACGATAATGGAGGGTTGATTGAAAGAGTGAGTAAACGTCGTGACTGTAATCAGAGGATTTGGTGCTGCTAGCGTCTTGACTAGATTTAGCAGGTATGTGCCTGCTTGAGTGCCGTATGTGGAGCGGTAGTAGCGGTTATAATAGCTTTTGACTTTAGTGATCGTCCTCCTCATGATTCATTTGACGTTTGACATACTTAGTAAGAGCAGTCAGCCAGGTAGTAGGACCACTCTTCGTGAGTTGGGCAATTAAAGCATTCGCTTGAGTTTGATGCGTCAAAGTCGATGGATAAATTACAGCACGTGCTTGAATGGCAGCTACTTCCTGGACGGTTGAGAGACGTGCTAGAACGGTTTCATTCTAGTTGAGAAGTCAATTAGTGCATAAGAGCTTTTTGGGATGAGATAAATACAAACCTTGATATCAGTGATGTCGATGAATGAGATATCCTTAGCCACATAATCGGTAATCTTCTGCTCTTCCGTGACCCAAGTACCCGGGTCTGCCTCTGATGTCTTGATGAGGCGAAGCTCACCGAAAGCTTCACCAAAGAATGGTTTCACTTGCGGTGGAACTGCAGCTACAAGCGTAGTAGTGGCCACCAACACCGGTAAAATTGTCGTCAATAGCATGGTAGGTAAGTCACAATTCTCGTTTCGTATACAAAGAATCTGCTAACACTTCCATACACAATCTCCAGGGGCCATCGCCATAATATATTATCATCCACCGGCAGCCGCCGAGCCCAGAAAATCTAGGCTTCCCGCATTTCAACGGAGGCAAACCAATGGAGTGATATCATCAGGAGCCTTCAGGAATACCAAGAGCCTAGCACCGACGTACCTTCCCGAAGGCTGTACATACCGCATCGTAGCACCTACTTAATTAGGATTCAGGCAAGAACCCTCCCGAAGCTGCAGAAATGCCAAAGAGAAATCTATGCATAACAGGTTCGCCTATCTCAGGAGTGAGAAAGAAGCTTTTCTTGGGTCCTGCTAAATGCCGACAATGCTCCTTGTTTCTATCCAATTATTTGACGTTGCAGATTTTAAGCGTAGCAGTACCGGGAATGCCAAGGGGAGGATCCGCCTCTTATTCTTGGCGAGTTGGTCGATTGGGTTGAAGTGGTTGAGACCCCACGAAGGAGAATGCGATAAGGTACTGTATAAGATGATTGACGTAAGAGACCGTGGTATTGTGGCGATTAGTATGAAAATCATTGCATAGACTTAGTCTTAGGCCATGTAACAAGCAAGTACAACAGGAGACGTTAGCCCCGAAATATTCATCTCGGCTACTCGACTACTCTCCCTATGCCACACCAATAGGTCTAGAGACCAGATACGTAGCCGGCCCCTTTTCTTAGTTCGCAGTGAGTAAGACGACATCGAAGTATCGATGATACGAATACTTCGAGAAGAATGTCGACTGAAGTCAAGGAGAGTAAGAATAAGAATCTGCCCCGCCAAACACTTCGTCAAGTGCGTTTTTCTCCGCGAGCAACGAGTAGGCTGAGCCGATTGCGTTATAACTTGATCAAGCACATACTTAACACTTTAATCTGTCAGAGATTGCAATAAAATGTGCAACGCTGACATTATTTCGAAAAGATTTTGATCCGGAAGACTAAGTTGCCCGACTACGGAGACTGTTTACCTAAGAAGCTGGCCAGAGATCGATGTTTCGAAGCTAGTTTGTTGTTTACTGACAACTTGGCTCGAGCTGCAGTCGTTTTAACGAGACTGGAATATCGCAGAGTAAGCAAAGTTCGAGAAATAAGTGCCTGGGATATGGTCCATCATGTATTATCATACATACAATACACCACTATAAAATCATGCATGCTTGCTTTTGGCGGTATCTCTACTATGAAATCTATCATTCCCTCAAAAATTACACATTTCATCTTCTAGGCATGCCTCTACCTCTACCCCTCAGCGCTCGTTGTGCGGCTCCAGGCGGTAACCCTCTCTGAGGAGCTTGAGGCGCAGCACTCTCTTCGTTCCGGATCGTCTCGTCCACGCTAAGGATTAAACAACTAGCCTCTGTGGCTGCTTGGATGGCATTGACTTTCACCAAAGCCGGTTCCCACACGAAAGCCTCGAGATTGTCACGTACTCCCTCGTTGATGAAATCAACGCCTGCCCAAACGTTGCCCTTTCGGTGCTCGACGCGGAGCTTGTTGAGGATATCGGTCGCATCGAATCCTGCATTGTCACACAGCTGGCGGGGAATGACCTCAAGTGCCTTAGCAAATGACTTGATTATTGCTTGTTGCTTGTGAGGGACGTTCTTGTCAGCGTAACGGTGGAGATATGCGGAGACTTCCATTTCGCAAGCACCACCTCCGGCGACAATGGTGTTATTCTTGATTGCACGCTTGACAATCATGATAGCATCATGGAGAGATCGTTCAACTTCGGCGATAAATTGCTCAGCCCCTCCACGAAGAACCAGCGTACATGTTTGTGCTGCTGGGCAATCCTCGAAGAAGTTGAATCGCTCACCACCAATCTGGCGCTCGTCGAAGCTACCGCATGTTCCGAGATGCTCAGGGTGAATGTCCGAGCATGTTGATTGAATTGAACCTCCCGTTGCTTGAATGACTCGCTCGAGATCATCCGACGAAACACGACCCGCACAGAAAATATCTCGGTCTGCGAAGTATTGTGTAGCTAAGTCACCAATAGGAAGTTTTGAGAGGACAACCTTTGCGCCAGTCTTGTAAAGCGCTTCCATCTTGTTGTAAATAATTTGCCACTCTGCATCGACGATAGCTTGATACTCGGAAACTTGCTCCACTCGAACCTCAGCATTATCCTTTTCCGATTTGAGCTCTAGCTCGACGTTTAGGCAGACAATCTTTGGGTTTTTGAAGGATTTAGGTTGTTGTTCGAAACCGGCGTACGAGAATGTCTTCTTGAACGCAACACCGTTGACGAAGAGGGAGTCAGTCAGGGAACCTCCTGGAATCTTTTTGATACCAATGAGCTTCTCGTTCAGGTCGTCTTGGTCAAGAGAGAGGACAGCATCAACAACCACTACCAACGGTTAGTAATGAACCAGAAGTGCCAGTATATGGATCTTACTCTTTGTGAAAAAGGGAGTATTTCTTTTGATCAGCTTGCTGCTCATCGCTGTGCCAGCCAACTTGCTCAGAGTTTCCCTCTTGTTGCCTTCACTGGTGTTGACAGCAATTTCCTTAATCTTGTTGACTGCCATCGTCGAGGCTCTCCGTAAACCCTTAATGATAGTCTGCGAGCTCACGCCTTGCTCAACATGTTCCTTGATCTCCTTCAAAATTTCCCCGGCAAGCACAACAACTGAAGTTGTGCCATCTCCAACTTCTGCGTCTTGCGATCTCGCGATATCTGTGAGGATTCGGGCTGCGGGGTGTACAATATCGAGAAGCTATTGGGATCAACCTCAGAGCTCTGAAGTAGCAGGCAGAGTCCCACGTACCTTCATAACAGTTGCGCCATCGTTCGTAATTGTCTGTCTGCCATTTTCATCCACCAGTAATAAATCTCCTCCGTAAGGTCCCAAAGTACTTCTTATGGTAGCTTGCACAGCTAAGCAGGCATTTATATTTGATACAATTTGTCCCTTTCCCTGCGAAGAGTCGGTTCCTTTGCAACCCAATCGTCAGCTTCAAGTATTTCATGGTTTATAAGCTATTGTCCTGCTAACCTTCTTTCAAGACAATAATGGTCGGGGTCTGCCCGCCGAAAGACATGCTTGCGGTTTTGGTATACGGCTTTTAATGGACAATCTGAGGTGGCGGACGATGAAGCTACGACGCGGAGGAGTAGAAGACGGTGGTTTAAATTTCGCGGATTGAGCAAGAGCTTGGATTCTGCCAGGTTGCCGTCCCTCGTGAATTTCAAGCGACGCGAAATCTTTCTCGCGAACTGCTACAATGGTCTCTGCGATGATCTGTATTACACGTGACGCGCTCCCCCCTCTCCCTTAGAGGCGCATGCCTGAGGCAATAAGAGGTCCATGGACCCTCGGTGGACCCTTCATGGACCTTTACAACTTTCAACCATTAACACTCTTAGTTCAACGCGGTATAGTCTATTGATAGTATACCAAAGTAACTAGTGAGATTTTTAACGGTACAAATGCAATAAACCCTAATTACGTATTACCGTTATAACGTATAAAACTATAGCCTAAGTAGTTAGTAGAATTAAATATGACGAGTGTATATTAAGACAGTTAGTGTAAAGAAAGTAGTTTGCAACGAGCGACAGTTTAACGCTATGTGAACCTTTATATCTGTTAATAAGTTAATAGAATATGAGAGTCTACAAATAGTTATATCACGATAATACGTCATAACGAGAATAGCAGTCGCACGGTACGACGGTAGAAGGAGCGCTAACGATATATTTATAGTTATTTATAGTATAGACTATATGGCTAGCTAAAGACTATAGTTCTCCGCCCGTATTCTCTAGCTTCTAGGTTCCCTTCTACCTATACTCGTCGCGCTAGCTCTAGCTGCCTAGGTATACTACTACTACTATTACTATCGCTAACTTCTAGCTTTAAACACGCGGAGTAAACTTAGCCATGACCTCCCGTATTACTAACTGTCTGCTTTCGATTAGAGGGGTGTCGTTAGTTATTTATTCTTTCGTATCGTAATAATTATAAGAGGAGTTCGTTAAGGCGATCGTTTCGGGTCAGTCGTATTTCGTAAGGTAGGTTTAGAGTAGTAAAGTCGTAAGCGTCAATTTCTATACGACTATATTAGTAATATAGAATCTACTAATAAGAGAGAGAACTTACTATAATACTAGCCTACTATATTCTTTTAGCTCTATTCCGTTGTTAGTATCTATAAAGAATAGTAATCGGCAAATAATTAAATTCTTCTTAAGGAGTAGAAAGGAAACGACCCACGAAGTTATTAGCTCGTAATTTAATAGAGAATAGGCTATAGATAAATTAGTTCGTTAAGTAAGGCAGCTTTAACGCGCAAGGTAAATTAATACGCGAGGTAAATTAATATGTGAGGTAAATTAATACGCGAGGTAAATTAATACGCAAGGTAAATTAATGTGCGAGGTAAATTGATACGTAAGGTAAATTAATGTACGAGGTAAATGATATATAAGGTAAATTAATAGGTAAGATAAATTAATACGTAAGATAAATTGATACGCAAGGTAAATTAATATGCGAGGTAAATAATACGCAAGGTAAATTAATGCGTAAGATAAATTAATACGTAAGATAAATTAATGTGTAAGGTAAATTGTTATAATAAGCGAAGCAGCTTCAACACGCGAGGTGAAATGATTTGATAAGTAGTATATATATATTTAATTTGATAAGTAGGCAGCTTTAATGCGTAAGGTAGATTTAATCTAATAAGTAGTATATTTAGTTCGATGAGTAGGCAGCGTCTACGGGTCAATACGTAAGGCAGACATCGGCACCGACAGTAGGGCCTTTTTTTTTTTTTTCTTAATAACAGTAGAGTAATAAGAGAGGTAAATTAGAGGGATAAAATAGGTCAAATGTAGATTAAAATGAGTTTAACATGTAAAGACATTAGATAGTAGAAAAAAGCACGACGGCGGGCTCTAGAAAAATATATAAGAAATATATATAGGAAATAACTTTTAACTGTTTTTAGTAAAATCTTTATATAAAGGCCTTAATATGTCAGTCTCCTATACAAATTAATAGGTAGGCTAAAATGAGAGCGATGTAGATTAAAATCTGACAATATAAAAGAATATCTAGGCACTCAAATAATCGTAACTAAAGATTCTAGAAAAATATATAGGAAATATATATTAAAAATAAGTTTCGGCCGTTTTTAATAAAATCTTTATACCTTTACCTTACTTTCTCGGTCTCCTATACAAATTAAGGGGCGGGCTAAAATGAGAGCAATGTAAAAAAAAAACCGAAAATAAAAAAGAACATCTAGGCACTTAAATAATTATAACCACAGACTCTAGAAAAATATATAGGAAACATATATTAAAAATAAGTTTCGGCCGTTTTTAATAAAATCTTTATACCTTTACCTTACTTTCTCGGTCTCCTATATAAATTGAGGGGCGGGCTAAAATAAGAGCAATATAAAAAAAAAACTTGATAGTAGTATTTAGCGTCGTAATTATAGGCCTAAGGTAGATATTATAGTCAATAACAATGTTATCTAGCGTGTTAATATGTTTAACATCGTGTAAAGTCGTAGTAGTATAGAGCTTAGTGGCTTAGTAGTTTATAGCTTAGTAGTTTACAGCTTAGTAGTTTAGAGCTTAGTAGTTTATAGCTTAGTGGTTTATAGCTTAGTAGTTTAGAGCTTAGTAGTTTACAGCTTAGTAGTTTACAGCTTAGTGGTTTATAGCTTAGTAGTTTATAGCTTAGTAGTTTCGTAGTTTAGTGGTTTGTAGCTTAGTAGCTTCGTGGTTTAGAGCTTAGTAGCTTATAGCTTAGTGGTTTCGTGGTTTAGAGCTTAGTGGTTTAGAGCTTAGTACTAGTAGTCTACTAGTTTCGTAGTCTAGAGGATTAGAGGTATAGAGGAAATTAGTGTCCTACTTAGTAGCTTGAAATTTAATAATTTGTCTCTCTATAACAGATAGCAGATAATAGTAGGTCGAGTTACATCTTTAGTCGACAAGTTAAGGTAGTCGTACAAATTTAGGTCGTACTTCTCACTTAATAGAGAAGAGGTAGTAGGAGGTTAAGGTTACGAATATCGTCTAAAGAAAGTAATACTATTAATAAAGAGGTTTTAATAGGAATAGTAATGTCTACGGAGATATAGTTCGATTAGATTCTATAGTTAGGTTAGGAGTTACTTCCTATTCTGCGGCTAGAATAAAGCTACTACCTAAGTTAATACCTTAGGGATTAGGCCGTAATTTTTTGAAGCTAAAGTCTTAGTACTCTAGCTAGACTTATATTTACAACCACGGAAACTATTAATTTATAGTCAGGCATATACTATACTTAGAAATAGAGTTAAGACAGAGATTATATTACTTAATTATATCCTAGCTTCTAGAAG